>JAYESA010000013.1:15402226-15527342 GCA_036927795.1 Iris macrosiphon
GTCAATACACTAATTGTAGTATATTCAGTGTAGAATATTACCGTATTTTTGTTTGGGCAAAACAGGTACCTACTGGTCCTCAAATCCCTAGGGGTACAGAGATGGGTAAAGAGCAGAAAATTAAATAGGAATTTAATACGTACGTCTGTAACGATATTTGTGCGACTAAAACGAAGCACGAAACGAAGTATCTGGGAGTTGCACAAAATACAGAAAATGTAGTCTAACATGTCTAGGGCAGGTATGTGAACTTTGTTTGGGAATTACAGCTAGTGCAATGCTTTAATTAATTGTGTAATGGACAGGTGCACAATCAATAGGATATAAATAAATAAAATATTGCAATAAATTCTAATTTGCTAAAAATAATTTTAAAATAGTAAAATCTGGTCGAGGGAGTTTACATATATATATATATATATATATATATATTAGCGACAGACCACCAATAACTTCAATTGACTTAATTAGGGGACGATTAACAAGAGTCCAGGATACATAGGACACAAGTCACTCAACAAAATCTAAACATAGATTTCTGACAATCTGCTCTGTATAAATAATATTTTCTGGAATTTGTGTTCTGATAACTATGATTATCCCGAAATAGAGTTGGGATAAAAAACTTGACACATGTATCCTGGATTATGAATGAGACGAAAAGCATGTATCTTATTTTATCCTGAAAATGCATTTTTGCATATTGATAGTAAACATGACATACAGAGCAAAAACTTAATGCAAGATAATATCATAAGAATTGTTTGTAGATTTAGGCTAGAAAGCATTGGACGGGGGAGAACAACTTAAATGACACCTACGAAATCCCGCAACATAATAACAATATATATAGCTGATCAGTAGTTAAGCTTTTTCGTAAGACCTTACGAATTGAATGTGTGAGGCTTAGCTCACTTTCCTGTTTAAGCCCGAGAGAGGCAGGGCCGGATTATAACCACGTGTCATCCAGTTCAAGTCACATGTATCTGAATATAAACACACCTACTTCGATTTAAACCATCGAATGGGTGCATTAAAGAATTAATTATTAAGCCCATAAGAGGCAGGGCCGGATTCTAAGCATCGTGCCACCAAGTCACAGCCTGATCCCTGGTATACGGATTGTTAGCAAAAAACTAGTTAAAGTGGTTATTTAAAGGTTGTTCTCCAATTGCATCATCATTTAGAAAAATTGTTTGTGTATTGTGGTAGTGACATAGGGATTGTATTACTTGAATTGTTAGACACTATAAGAATACTAGTTTAGGAATTGTTCGAGTCGTAGGCACAATTATATGATTCACTCTCCTACTCCCTGTACAAATATTATTCCTTCCTTCCATACCTTACTATCATATTTTAATTTTCTTACCGTTCTTGACCGAGGACTTGCTGTCGTTCTGACGACCTAATATTGTTCACTAGGGAAAGATGAAGTATGTGGAGAAATATTACCTCTTTATGACGTGGACGAAGTCGAGGAATAATTTTTAAGTGATTCAAGAAAGTACAGTACACAATATTTTGTAGCTGAAACTATGTATATTAAGGAAATGTTGTTGTAAAGACTTATTCAGTTGTACTTCAGTTTGTGTTGTATAATTTCAGTTCATATTAATTAAGTATTTTAGCATGACTTGCATTTCATCCTAAAATTATACAGGCAACAATCGCTGATACGGGTACGGTAGTATTCGTATGGAACGTAGCCTGGAGATGTAGTTAAGTACCCGGCTCACTGCATCTTAGGAAGCAGGGCGTGACACGTCTTTTAGTGGTAGCCCATGCATGTCATGCTTTTAGGAAACCTATGTAGGCCCCGAAAAATGAAGAACCTAGGATAAGGTGCAAGTCCAGGTAACATAAAGAAACATATTACAAGATATAGGTTAGGAACTTGTATAGGTGAAACCTGGATTTCTTATATATTATTTGAAAGTACCCTAAGATAGGCAGTAGCGGTGGGAAAAAAAGGGATCAATGGTATTATGAAGAAAATTTTGATTATTTTTAGTATAGTCATTGCTTAATTTAGAATATTTTGAATATATCATATGGATCTATTTCTTCCGAGCGTCTGGTGGGATGGAAGTGACCACGCCTTATATGGTTACCAACAATACGTAAGGGAGCTATGGAATTTACCAGACTGGTATCACATACCACTCTATGAAGTGCGCTATAGAATTATGCGCCCTGTTATTAGAGATTTGGAAGATGGTGCAGAAGTGGATCACGAGAGGGAGACTTATTATATCTATGTGCGGGACCCAGAATATGAGTATGATTATCCCAAATTAGAAGGATATGAAGGAACGTTGACTGATTTCCAAGAACTACATCCTGAAGTTACAATCCTTACCCAGGTGTGGACCCGTATCATGGGAAAACTGGACTAGGGATCTTATGTGTACATAAAGGGTCTTTTGTCTACTACGTATCTTTTGTAAACAACATATGTGTATATATATAAGTTAGGAAGGAAGGAAGTGTGGGAATGTAAATAGTTTGAATATGTATGTACGCCTATGTGTAAGGTGACTAGTACCCTAGCAGCATATTTTATATCACATTTTGGTTACGAGTGAATGAAATATGCTTCATCATTATCCTTGTGCCTATATGTTCCACTATTACTCAAAACTCTTAGGATTTACAAGATTTTTTTCTATTATCCTTGAATCTCAGGACCATTCCTGAGAAATTGTATTTGAATTTTTCAGGACAATGTCTAACCACGACCAATCCCATGCTTCATCATCACAAACTCAGTTGGAACCATCTATTAAGGATATGTACAGGTTATTCCAGCAGATCATAGAATCTAACAGCCAACATGCGGATACGGCTCAAGCCACAACTGCCACAGTGTTGGAACACCTGCGAACATTTATCAATTGTAGAGATGGTTCACTAAAGGATTTTAGAAACCTTAATCCTCCCAAGTTTAAAGGAACAGAAAGTCTGATCAAAGCCGAACAATGGATTAGAACTATAGAAGGACTATTAAAAGCGGCAAAAGTTAGTCCTAAAGACATGGTATCTACGATCCGAATCCAGTTGGAAGATATTGCTGAGCACTGGTGGAGTGCAGAACACCCAGAGGATTCGGAGGATAAAATAACTTGGGGAGAGTTCAAGAAGAAGTTTGAAGGAAGGTTCTTTTCGAAATCGGCAAAAATCGAGTTAGAACGACAGTTCACTCACTTGAAGCAAGGAAAGCTCACGACAGACGAGTATGTTGCAGAATTTTTTAGACTAAGTCGTTTTGCTTCAAGTCTGATAGCCAATGAGGAAACTAAGGTATCTAGATTCCTGAAAGGATTAAGGAGCCAACTGAAGAGTAGAGTCACCGCATATCGGCGCCAAACCTATCCAGAAGTAACTGAAGCTGCGAGGAGCCAGGAAAGGATGCTGAATGAAGAGCAACCATTTCTGTCTCAACCTCAAAAGAGGATTCTGGAGATAGGAGTTTCATCCTCAAGGAACCCATGGCAAGGACCGTCCAAACGCCCTCAAGCTGGTACCTTGGGAAGACCAGTTATTTGTAACTTTTTTCAGAAACCTGGACACACGAGGATTAATTGTAGAAAACTCCTAGGTCTCTGTTTAAGATGCGAATTAGATAAACATCAGATTGGCCAGTGCCCACAACAACAAACCTTAGGGCCAATGATACAAAACCCACATCAGGAACAATGGCCCACGTTCCGAGGAAATAATATCAGGCCCGTACTTCAAGGAAATTGTCCTCGACCTCTGATACAAGCACCAATACCTCAAGCTATGTCAACTTATGGGAACCAAGGAAGACCACCCTTCGCATCCCAAGCCTACCAATTTCAACAAGCTCAGAAGGCAAAACAGCCTCAGACTGGAAAGAAGAAGAAGCAAGGGCAGACATTTATGATGGATGTTGATGAAACAGAACTAGCCGGAGAAGTAGTAACAGGTACTATCCTAGTTCTAGCTTGTCCAACATCAATATTATTTGATTCTGGGGTAACCCATTCATTTATAGCATCAGCATTTATAGCTCTTCATGAAATAGAATCTCAACCATTACTTAAGAAATTAAATATCCTTACGGGTAATAGCACAGTAGAAGTTAGTCGAATTTGTAAAGCATGTCCAGTTAAGTTAGGTGGTGAAACTTTTCGTGTAAGATTATTAGTGTTCCCTGAATATTTATGAGAAATTAGAAAAGTTTGAACAACCAGTTTGAGAAAGATTTCACGAACTAGAGGAAGAACAATTCCCAAACATGGTAAAAGATTTTAAGGATGTATTTGTAGAAGTGTTAACATGATTACCACCAGATAGAGCAGTAGAATTTTCTATCAATTTGGTACCTGGAGCAGCACCTATATCTCATATACGCACACTCAACCACACAAACACACACACACAACCACAACACACACACACACTACCCACACTACCCAAACATACTACACTTACCCTCACACAACCCACAACACACACACTACACACTCAAACACACAAACAAACACACTACACATAAATACCTCACACTCACACACAAACCACACACACTACCCACAACACACACATAACCCACAACACACACACTACCCACACTCACCCCCCCCCCCCACACATATATATATATATATACTCGTAAACTCTAAGACAGTGGATGTTGCTAGTTACTTCAGTATGACGAGACTGTTAGATAGAGGTTCAGGCTCAACGAGCAGTGGATGCATCTCGTTGACCGCATTAGGAGGGGAAGACAGTTACTAGACGCTTGGGCTACTTTGCACGTGCTATATATATATATATATATATATATATATATATATATATATATATATATATATATATATATATATATATATATATTCTTATTTATGTAGAGATCCTGTATCCGGAGTCGTAGTATTACCCGTGTGACTCTGTGCTCGGAGCTACGGTACGCACCGTGTGTCTCTGTGCCTCGGAGCTACGGATTTATATTTGGAAAGCCCACATATTGAACATTGTCTTCAAGTTGTGACTCACTTAGGTGGTTATTCTAGATTACACCGGCGTATCACTTGTTCCTTTCTGTTTTACTATGGCATACTATTTTTGTATCTTGTTACGTCCCTCTGAGGACCTGGTTCCCTTCCAGGCTTAGGCGGGGAGGACTACCCGGAGGAGTACGACGGGTGTATATCCAGGAGCAGGCCTTGTTGCAGAGGACGAGATCCTTCTCGACGACTTCGTTTGATCACTAGTAGTGACTTCACCCTGGGCCCGGTATCATTTAGTTTGCAGATATCGGCCCTAGTTATCTGACTGCTTCCTTTCATTCAGTATTTGTGTTAGCGAGTTTGTTCCCGTGTGACTCTATTCGTATTGTATTATGATACATTTTCAGTCTTATTTTCTTTCTGCACATTAGTAGACTTGATTTCTCTATGTGTTCCATATTTATATGTCTGTGGATGAGATTTAGTTCACTGTTTATGTTTTATATGTTGGACTTTATCATTGTACTTTATAACTTAGGTGCACTCCGTCGGGTCCATTAGATTGGGATGCCCGTCGAAGTGTACCCACTGGTCATTGCCACGTGGCTCAGTTCTTATACTTGATGGCATGGTTCGTCATGCATGACCCTGCTATGATCCAACATAAAGACGACATACGGATCTCTTTTCTCCGTTGTTTTGAATCCTCCTATTGGCATTTTAATTATGCGACGGGTGTTCGGATGGAGGCGCACGATCTTAACAACTACAATCTCTTTCTCTACTGCCCTTATATTATCTGCTTCGAGTATGGCAAGGTGTTTACAGATGAAGGAGACAATATTTCATCTTTATGTCTTGGAGTTTTTAATTGGTTGGTGAATATTCGATCATCTCACCTTCTATATCGATGCGGTTGCGGTGTGCTATCTGGAGCCATATTCTTTGTAGATTCGCTCGTCAATTCGAATATGACTACTTGTACATTAGCAACCCCAGCATGTGCTTGGGGCATGCATGCAACTTGATTGGCGATGAATGGGCATGGAGGTATTTTGTTATTAGTTGTACTAGGGCTCGGTTCTGTTTGCCAGCGAAGATGCCCAACCTCTTGATGACCTTGGGATTGTCTTTGGTATTCTACCTCTAATACTACAATGCCGTAGTTCAAAATCAATGCCAGTTGTGTGAAGTTTATCAAAAGTCACCTAAAGTCGAAGGTGGATAAAGAGGAGAAAGGTAAGCATGTCCGAATACGGGAGCTCAAAGAATTTAAGTCGGCGGGTTTTGAGGATCTTGACGAGACTTCTGAACGCGTTAGAGACAACCTTGTTAAGCGTTTCTGCATGTCCAAATACGCTAACCTAGGAAAGAGGCTATCCGAGACTGAAGAAGTGAACAACCCGACTCTTGCTGGAAGGTATGCCCCTAGTGACAATGCTTGGGGAGAATGAGAAGAAGAGAAAGCGGACTAAATGACAAACGCTTATTACAATCGAAAGCGACTCCCTTACGTGGCGAAATGTCACCGCCAATCTTTCGGTCCCTATTCATCCTCCCTGCCCTTTTATCGAGAACGTTAGTAGGGGAGTATGTCGCGCCCCGATCCCGCAGGGGCCGATCCTGTAGGGCCTATCGTCCTCGCTTGGTCCCTACGGAACCATTCGTCCTCGCTTGGTCCCTACGGAACCGTTCGTCCTCGCTTGGGCGCGATGCCGTGCAAGCCTAAGTTGTGCTTGCACCAGGCAACGTACCTGCACAAGACAAGTTAGACAAAATATACATATATAGGCACAGAGTAAAACGCAGAGAACCAAAGTTGAACACATTTGATAGCACACAAAATACTTTCTTTTATTGAATACTGAAGATTTGGATTACAAAGTGTTTGCTTGGCTGAGTTACAAAATATGCCTTAGAAGGCTTACAACTCTTTTCACATTCTCAAAACTAGCCACAACGCCCATTACATTATGCCCTTGTAGTAGGACCAAAATAACCAAAACATCTAGCAGAAGAAGAGTAGCCCACTGGAGAGGTAAGCAGCAGAGGAAGCAGCACGAACACAAGTTAGCCACAATTTGCATATGAATAACTTATGAATCAATAAGGCATCAAGTGTTAGGTATGCAAGAAGGTAAACCTAGCATGCGCCCTAACTATATGATGGTCCCCTCCACGGGATTAGTAGTTGGGACGTACAAGCCCAATCTCACTAATAGACGAGTCTCCGGTCTACCCAAGGACGTACAAGCCTCAGGTATCTAGATCTCTTCCGGCCGAACGATCCCCAGTGCCCCAGGGACCGCCCGAGAGATAAACCTTGTGCACAAGTTGTCCTGACCAAATGCATGAATGCAAGCTCCTATCAGAAAATATGCTATCATGCAACTGATGAACAATGAGCAAGCAAGTCTATCTCTTCTTTTCTCTTTTCTCTTTTTCTCTTTTCTAGATCATGTCCAGAGTTTTCCAGCTATTATACTCGAGGCACAGCATACAAGGGACAGTTAAGCATTCCATAAGCAACTAGTAAGTTAGCAGTTCTATACTTGAAGTATGCAATACTTTCTTTCTCTTTTAGCTTATCTTTTTAGTGAGGCAGCATATTTATGTGAACTAGAGATTCTTTATTAGGCATGCAGATTTAAAGGATTCATCGAAGGGCCTAAGCCACTCACCGAATGAATCGAACGAGAGGATGGGGAAGCCTAGGCGACGTTCACTCTTTGGTTATGCGTCCTGAAAATGCAACAATACTTGGTTAGCATACTTCAATCTCTTTCCTTTACGATTCGAAAGAACGCGCAAGCGAGAAAGCGAAATCATGAAAACCAAGTCATCGAAAGCAACTCAAAACACAAAGCAACACAAAACCAAGAAGCAAAGCAACCAACGAAAACTCTTGGACTCATTTCAATAGAAGCCGCTCGATTAATTCGAAGGGTTCATTGCACTTCGTCCGTGTTGATTTGGCGGTAAGGTTTCCTCGAGACTCGATTCTCAACCGAGTCGAAGCAGCGAAGTGTTCCATAAGTAACCGTTTGGAGCGGGGCGTTACATACTACCCCACTGAGAAGAAGTTTCGTCCACGAAACTTAAGAGATCAAGGAGGCAAAGATCAAGCATCAAGAGTTCAAAGGAAAAAGACTCACCAACATCGTGTCCGCTCTCATCACGCTCAATATTCAACTGATACACTCTAGGCCTTCTTATCTGATCAGTTGGTTCCAGAGCAGGACCCGGAGGGGTCTGAGTCTCAACCCGAGCAGTCTTGTTGTTTCTACTCTGGTATGGCGGCGGAACCGTCTGGTTTTGGCAGTTCACTGCCTGATGCCCTTTTTCCCCGCAGTTATAACACTCATTATTTGCACCACGACAAATATCTATGGTATGGCCTGGTTTGTGGCAGTAAATGCATATAGGACCTGGGCGCCGCTCGCCCGTTGTTTTCTTTTCTCCATCATGGTATCTTTTAGCAGGAGGGTTTCGAGGAGCCGGTGCCCTTTCTGGAGCATTTTGCGGAGTGAACTGCTCATTCTGCACGGCTGCCTCAAAGGCTTGTATATAGGTTTTGCACTCCCGGTTCATAATATCTTTTCTTAGATTATCGTTTAAGCCTTTTATGAACCGATGTGTGTGGGCTCCCTCATCAGGAATCATCGAGCTAGCGAACTTAGCAAGTTTGGAGAATTTCGACTCATAATCTTCGACGGACATGCTCCCTTGCTTAAGTTCGGTAAACTCGTCTTCTTTTCTCTGCCTGACAGCTGGCGGGAGAAAATGTGCAAGGAATGCTTCCTTGAACATTCCCCAAGTGATCCTACCGTCCTGATGCTTGGTGGCGAGGTCTGCCTTCTTGACTTCCCACCAATCGTGTGCACGTAACCGCAACTGTATATCTGCGCACGCTACCCTCTTGTTCGCAGGTATTGAGGCAAAGCTAAACAAGCTCTCCATCTTTGCGACCCAGTCCATCACCTTATCCGGCGTGGTCCTGCCTTCAAACTCCGGAGGGTTCAACTTTAGGAACTCAGCGCCTTTAAAGGTAGACTTTCCGGCCGTGCGAGGAGGCTCGTTTGTTTCTGCTAATCCTGCGCCTTGAGGCATGGTCGGGGCAGTCACAGGTGTTGCGGCGGTGCCAGATGCACCACTGTTCGCTGCTAGTGTTGTCACAATCTGCGTCAAGGAGTCAAGCTGCTTTTGTTGTGCCAAGGCTCTAGCATCAGCTCGTTGCTGTTGAGCCTCGAATCGTTCTTGTTGTGCAGCATGACGATCGTTTTGGTTCTGTAATATTGCAATTAATCTATCCATTTGATCATCGCTTACGCTAGCTGCGCGCGATGACTCAGGGTTACCAGCACCTGTTCTTGTCATCTTTGCTGCAAAAGAGAGTAGCTTGCATTAGTCTCATAACGTATTATAGACTTATTGCATGGGACGTTGGGTTTTCATACTCTTAGGGACCTTTCTCACTCGATTTACTTCTTATAGATTCGAAATCAATTTTCGAAATTCGGGACTTTTGAAATCGCTTGAAAACTTATATCCTTTTCGAAGACGATGTTTGAAGAGGCCAAGGACGTAAAGCCATGCTCTGATACCACCTGTTGCGCCCCGATCCCGCAGGGGCCGATCCCGTAGGGCCTATCGTCCTCGCTTGGTCCCTACGGAACTATTCGTCCTCGCTTGGTCCCTACGGAACCGTTCGTCCTCGCTTGGGCGCGATGCCGTGCAAGCCTAAGTTGCGCTTACACCAGGCAACGTACCTGCACAAGACAAGTTAGACAAAATATACATATATAGGCACAGAGTAAAACGCAGAGAACCAAAGTTGAACACATTTGATAGCACACAAAATACTTTCTTTTATTGAATACTGAAGATTTGGATTACAAAGTGTTTGCTTGGCTGAGTTACAAAATATGCCTTAGAAGGCTTACAACTCTTTTCACATTCTCAAAACTAGCCACAACGCCCATTACATTATGCCCTTGTAGTAGGACCAAAATAACCAAAACATCTAGCAGAAGAAGAGTAGCCCACTGGAGAGGTAAGCAGCAGAGGAAGCAGCACGAACACAAGTTAGCCACAATTTGCATATGAATAACTTATGAATCAATAAGGCATCAAGTGTTAGGTATGCAAGAAGGTAAACCTAGCATTCGCCCTAACTATATGATGGTCCCCTCCACGGGATTAGTAGTTGGGACGTACAAGCCCAATCTCACTAATAGACGAGTCTCCGGTCTACCCAAGGACGTATAAGCCTCAGGTATCTAGATCTCTTCCGGCCGAACGATCCCCAGTGCCCCAGGGACTGCCCGAAAGATAAACCTTGTGCACAAGTTGTCCTGACCAAATGCATGAATGCAAGCTCCTATCAGAAAATATGCTATCATGCAACTGATGAACAATGAGCAAGCAAGTCTATCTCTTCTTTTCTCTTTTCTCTTTTTCTTTTTTCTAGATCATGTCTAGAGTTTTCCAGCTATTATACTCGAGGAACAGCATACAAGGGACAGTTAAGCATTCCATAAGCAACTAGTAAGTTAGCAGTTCTATACTTGAAGCATGCAATACTTTCTTTCTCTTTTAGCTTATCTTTTTAGTGAGGCAGCATATTTATGTGAACTAGAGATTCTTTATTAGGCATGCAGATTTAAAGGATTCATCGAAGGGCCTAAGCCACTCACCGAATGAATCGAATGAGTGGATGGGGAAGCCTAGGCGACGTTCACTCTTTGGTTATGCGTCCTGAAAATGCAACAATACTTGGTTAGCATACTTCAATCTCTTTCCCTTACGATTCGAAAGAACACGCAAGCGAGAAAGCGAAATCATGAAAACCAAGTCATCGAAAGCAACTCAAAACACAAAGCAACACAAAACCAAGAAGGAAAGCAACCAACGAAAACTCTTGGACTCATTTCAATAGAAGCCGCTCGATTAATTCGAAGGGTTCATTGCACTTCGTCCATGTTGATTTGGCGGTAAGGTTTCCCCGAGACTCGATTCTCAACCGAGTCGAAGCAGCGAAGTGTTCCATAAGTAACCGTTTGGAGCGGGGCGTTACAGAGTGGCAGGAGAAGGCAATACGAAGGTTGTTGAGGATTCAGTTTAAGCCCCTTCATGAAGAATATGTCCCAAGGTTGTTGTTGGCCGTGACAATAATGTGGATTTATCCAACTGGATCGAGGATGATGACGGCTTACACGGGTTCCACTTCCCGTAAAGTGGATGCCGCCAAGTACTCCAAGTTTGTTGAGGGAGATTTTGGCACTAGGGGGCCAGATCACGAGACCGTCAATCTTGAGACCTCCTTGCTTCCAGGTACATTGTGATTTTCGTCCTTATTTATTACTTTCTATGTGTCATGTATACCTCCTAATTTTGTGTATGTTTATAGAGATGGAGACAACTATTGCTATGCTGGCTGAAATGGCGTCTACGAGCGATACATTTGGTGCGGTTGATCAGGCGGCGTATAGCATTGTTCTCTGTAGTATTGCAAAGAACATGACTCAACCATAACCAACATTTAATGTGTCAATGCCTGACTGCGGTGACCGACTTGGTGTGACAACGCGTGTCTCATACCGTGACAAGCGATTCGGCTCCTCTTCCTGTCCCTACTTCTTCTGAGGCAATTGCTGCTATGGCCATAGCTTTGGCCTCGACTTCACAACTTGTCGCTGGGGAAGTTCTGATTAAAGAACCGCCACAAGAAGTTGTTTTGCAAAAGGATAATCTCGACGAAGGACTCATCCAAGATTCGACTTACTCCTTCCTCACTGGTGTAAAGCGCAAAGTGCTGTCTATCTATGGTGCTTCGACGCAAGAAAACTCTGTTTGCATCTCTGAATGTCTTGTTAGTGCCCTAGAAAGCATTGCAGCAGTTGGTGGAGCTGAACGAGCTGGCCCTCTAAGCCAGCTTCTGACTGAATTAGAACAAAAAGTAGATGATTGGAATCGTCTACAGCATGCTGATCTGAATCCAATGTCTGAAGAGGATTTTCAACTTCTCTTCGTACGTGCAACAGGTTCATGCATAGGAGAAGAATCAGGAAGGCATCTTGCCTCAGGGTCTTAAACACCGGAGGGTTGATGAAAATGACATGATTGGGGAGATCGAGGTCCTTCTAGGGGTGAGCATAATTCGGTTCAGAGCCGAATAAAGAACCGAACCGAACCGAACTAGCTCTTCGGGTCGGATGCAAATGATAACGGGTCGGATTCGGTTATAAGAATCAATTTATTCGGTTATCGGGTTCGGATTCGGTTATTGGGTTCGGTTTCGGTTTAAAACCGAAACCGAATTAATACCTAAAATGACTATAATACCCTCAGCCCTAAACCTCAGTATATAACATATTTTCCTCTCTCTCTCCTCTCATTCTCTCTCGTTCCCTAGCCGCTCGCTCCGCTCCGCTCCTTCCTGTGGAAAAAAAATCCTAATCTCTAACCCTACCTAACACCGCCTCTCACCGCCAGTAAACACCGGTCACCACCTCCCTTCTTGCTTCTCAGACTCTCTCCTACACTCACGGTCACCTCCTCTCTTCTCCCTCTCTCTCACACATCTCCCGCCTCCGTGCATGTGACTTTCCTCCACCTCAGTGCCGTCCAACGGCTATTTTCTGACAAGTACAACCTCTCTTGTTGAGTCTCTTCTCCACCCTGTAAGTAATTTATTCCTATTTTTTTATTTCTGTTATATTTTGTTTCATTAGACAAGATCCTCACTCAGATCTGTTTTTAATTTGTGTTATATGTTCAGATCTCCTAGATCTACATCTCGATCTCTGTTCAGATCTCAAGTCCACTTTGTAAGTATCTCTGTTCACATCTCTTAGTTACAGTTTATAAATTGTAGATCTATAAATTGTAGATCTATACTTTGTAAGTATCTCTGTTCACATCTCTTATTTGTAGATCTATAAATTGTAGATCTATACTTTGTAAGTATCTCTGTTCACATCTCTTAGTTGCTAGTTGGTAATTAGTCTTAGAGGTTACTTTATAAATTGTAGATCTATACTTTATGTTACTTTATAATTTCTGTTATATGTTCAGATCTCCTAGATCTACATCTCGATCTCTGTTATATTCATATTTTTTAGATCTAGAAAAAAATGTATAGTTTGTAGATCTACAATAAATGTATTGTGGTTGTATAGTTTGTAGATCTAGAAAAAAATGTATAGTTTCTGTGATATGATTACTTGTGTATATTTTCACATTGTAGATCTAAATTTTTTTTTTTTAGTACATGTCTTTCTAGATCTAAAATTGGAGTGTTATACTGTTATATGATTATTGGTGTATATTTTAACTAATTAGTTCTGTTATATGATTACTTGTGTATATTTTCACATTGTAGATCTAAAATATTTTTTTTAGTACATGTCTTTGTAGATCTAAAATTGGAGTGTTATACTGTTATATGATTATTGTTAGTACATGTCTTTGTAGATTTACAATAAATGTATTAGTTATATTATTTTTTGATCAATCTGAATTACTATATATGTTGGCTGGAAATGGAATTTGTTTGCAGGGCTAGCCAACTATGCTTATAGTGCCAGTTTGCACAAATGTCACATTGCGCAATGCCAGTTTGCCAAAATGCTTATAATCTGAATATTTTGATTGTCTTATATGATTTTAGGACAGTTTGTTATCTTATATAAGTTTTTGAATGATTTTGGCATAATTTGTTAGTGCTTGGTTTAGTTTTGATTATTTTTAACTGATAAGAACAGAAAAGTTGTAATGATATTGGCTGATAAGAACAGATATTTCTTGTTTTGTTTAGTGCTTGGTTAAGTTTTGAACATTATTTCTTGTTTTGTTTAGTGCTTGGTTAAGTTTTGAATATTTTAAACTGATAAGAACAAATAAGTTTGATACTTTTTTTAGTTTGTTTACTGATAAGTTGCTTAGTTTGTTTACTGATAACTGAAAATTGAAATGATATTTAAACTGAAATAAATATTTGAATATTTTAAACTAATAAGAACAGATAAGTTGTAAAACTACACTTTCTTATATCTTATTCTTATATGATATTTACTGATAAGAACAGATAAGTTCCTTAGCATGTTTAACTGAGTTTTGAATATTTGTAACTGAAATGAAATAAAATTTTTGGCACATTTTGAAATCTTATATATTATTTACTAAAATTACTTTCTTATACTAAAATTACTATAAAAAATTAATAGGTTATTTATTGCGTCAAATAAGTCAAGTTCATGGCATCAACATCATACTCATGCAATGTGCGTTTTCTTATCTTCAGTTTCATTTTGTGAATTTGCTTTTGAATTGAAATAGATTTTTGTTTTCATGTTTATTTTAGATGTCAAGCGAAGCTCAACCTATTGAGCTTGAGGTTCCAGTTGTGAGGGGAACAAGTTCCCAAGGCACAAATGACCCTGACCCAATTATTTGTAAACTCAAAGCAAAAAACAAACGGATTGGGAAAAAAAGGGCTATTTATTGGGATGAATTTAGACAATTTCAAGAGAATGGGAACCCAAAAGCAGAGTGTAACTACTGCAAAAAATAGTATTATTGTCACCCCGTAATTAATGGGACCTCCTCAGTTAGAAATTATTGGCTTATATGTCCCCTTAATCCAAAGCACAAAGGTCCTTCTCAATCAATATTGAGTATAAAATGTGTTGAGAAAGGCAAGTCAACTCTCACTAGTTGGCAATTTAATCAAGAGTCCGTAAGGAAGGCCTTGTCTTATATGCTAATTGTCGATGAGCTTCCATTTCGGTTTGTCGAGGGTGAGGGCTTCAAACGTTTCGTTTCTATTGTATGTCCGATGTTTGTTGTACCGTCGAGATGGACCGTTGTACGAGATTGCTACAATCTTTATACTAGTGAGAGGACTAAGTTAAAGGCTTATTTTAGAGAGTCCAATCAAAGGGTGTGTCTTACGACGGACACATGGACATCTAATCAAAAGATAAACTATATGTGTCTTACGGCACATTACATTAATGAATATTGGAAATTACAGAAAAGAATTATCAACTTTTGTCCAATTTTAAGTCATAAAGGCGAGGCTATTGGGAGGGAAGTTGAGTCATGTTTGATTGAGTGGGGGATTGAGAAATTTTTTACAATCACCGTTGATAATGCTAGCTCTAATGATGTTGCTATTGCTTATCTAAGCAAAAAGTTTGCACAACGAAAAAATAGTATTCTTCAATGCAAGTATTTACACATGCGTTGCATTGCACACATTATCAATCTTGTTGTAGTAGATGGGTTAAAAATGATGTCTTCTTCAGTTGCTCATTGTAGTGCCTCAAATCCCGATCCGACCGGGACGGGCACTACGTAATTGGGCTGTGGCTAGTCCGTCTGAGTCGTAACTTAGATCTCGGCATCTTTGCCACGGACAAAATGCGATGATCCTTTCCAACTCATGGAAAGGTCTCTATTGAAACGAGTCCAATAGTTTTCGTGTTTTGGTTGCTTGGTTTTCTTGATTGCCGTTTTGAGGTTCGGAATTTGTGTTGCTTTCGATTTTCTTGGTTTTCGCTGCTGGTTTTATCGTTTGGATTTTGAGGTTTTGGGGAGTTCGGCAAGGAAGGATAGGCAAGATCTCTAACTCGGTGCTCGTGCTGTTTCAGGTCCGCGTAACTGACGTTTGATCGTCGCTAGGCGGGAATCGTGTTTCAGCTACCTTTTTCCTTAACCAGTGAGTGGTTTGGTCCCTTCTTTCCTACTTCTTCATGCCAACATCTCTAAGTTTCAATCGTTCACTCGATGATGCCCGGTTGGACGCCTAGGAAATTCTTAGCCACAGGCATGCCAGCCACTAAGAAAGGAACTTGGGATTTGTAGGCTAAATTATCATATGCTTGCTTGTTTTATAAACTGACATTTTGAGAAAAGAAAGTTGGTTGTTGGTGGCGGCCTGGTGCCTCGGTTAGAGTTTGAACTTATGGGATAACTGAGTCGGAATACCGCTTGGGAAATATAAACTGTTGCATGAGATATATATATGTTGCTGCTTGACTTCTTCTGTTAAATTAGACGCATTGTATGTAATATGAATTATTTCATGCATTTGCATGGTCTGGGACAACTTGTGCACAGGGTTTGGCTTTCCTCGAAACGGCTTTCCGGGGCATTGGAACCGTATCGATCCGGAGGGAAATATTTGATTCGTGCTCGTCACGATGCCTAGCGGGACCTCCAGCAGGGCTTGCTACCCGGGCTGATAGGGCGCGCCGCTAAGCTTGAAATACGTCCCTAAGGTGTCGATCACACCAATGACCGCATAGTATAGAACGCATGCTAACTTATTGTCTTGTGCAGATGGTAAGTATACTTGTATTTCGTTTCAGGGAAGGCGTGCATCGATTGAGTAAGCAGTCGGTGCACTGGTTGGATTCAATGCTATTTTCATTCGTATCAAACACATGCAACTGATATGAATTGATTTCACTTGCTTCCTTATAGAAGCTATCTTAATGCATGCTCGTCCCTAACAAGCTAGTGTCGATTTAGTCGAGTGGGATTCATCCCGCTCACCAGTACAAGTTGAGTACTGACCCACGTTGTGGGCAACTATTTCAGGCACTCAGACGGGGCAACGCTAGAGCGTAGCGAGGAGGCGTTAGGAGCACCTCTATTTTGAAGTATAGCTGGAGTCAGTTCATTTTGGAGGCATGTACTTCAATCTATACAAGGGCGTAATGTGCAAACGACGTGGACTATCTGACGGAGCGCGCCCTGTATTTTGAGTTATCTTTTGTAATGTAATTCAATAGCCGAGAAGGCGCATCAATGTAAAACTCTATGTAAATTACTCTGAATATTCAATGAAAAAGCATGTTTCTTCCGCGTTTGTGTTCAAATCTCTGTGAATGTGTTTTATCAATTGTGTTTCAAAATGGGTTCCTAAAACTGCAAGTCCTTGCCTTGTGCGAGCGCAACTCCAGGCTCGCACGGCATCGCGCCCCTAGCGAGGACGAATCGGTTCCGTAAAGGATCTAGCGAGGACGAACGACCCTTTCGGGATTTGGGGCGTGACACTCGTGTCCGGAGAGCTATTAGCTATGTTAGACAATCTCCTTCACGTTTTCAAAAGTTTAAAGATTGTGCTCAAATTGAAAAAATTGAAAGCAAGAAATTATTGTGTCTAGATGTGAGCACCCGTTGGAATTCAACATATTTGATGTTGGATATAGCCCAAAGGTTTCAAAGTGCCTTTGAGAGATTCCAAGATGAAGATCTTTCATTCAAAAGAGAACTTGAGGGTGAGAATTTGTTTCCAACCGAAGAGGATTGGATGAATGTGAGAAGGTTGTGTGCGTTTCTAGAACATTTCTATGAATTCACCTTACGTGTGTCGGGCTCTTTATATGTCACTTCAAACAAGTTTTTTGAAGAGATTGCATCTATTGATTTTCTCTTGAAGAATGCTAAGAGTAATGACGATTTCGAGTTGTCTATTATGACGGATAAAATGAGAGAGAAATATGATAAATATTGGGGGGACGTTGAGAAGATGAATATGGTTGTCTTCATTGCGCCACTATTTGATCCAAGACAAAAGTTTGCATATTTGGAATGGTGGCTATATCAACTCTATGGCCAATCAAAGGGTGACACCATGCTAGAGAAGGTTAAAATTGTTGCTTATTCCATGTTTGAAGAATACAGAAAGTTGTATGCACCTATAGTTTCTTCTACAACTAGTGAAATGACTGAATCTCCTACCATCGAAGATCGTCCAGTCTTCAACTTAAAAAGTATGATGAAGGCTCAATATAAAAATCATAAAATGAAAACTGTTGGTTGTGATAATAAATCTGAGTTGGATCGTTATCTTGTTGAGCCCACCGATGAAGATGAGAATCCTAATTTTGATCTCTTGGCTTGGTGGAAAATCAACTCTCCTCGTTTTCCTGTTCTTTCAAGAATTGTTTATGATATCTTAGCCGTTCCTATATCTACAGTAGCTTCGGAGAGTGCATTTAGTACCGGTGGTCGGGTCTTTGATGCATTTAGGAGTTCTTTGACACCTAAGATTGTTCAGGGTCTTATTTGTTCTCAAGATTGGTTTAGGACTTGTTCCGATCGATCTATTGTTAGTAATCTTGAAGAGAATTTGGAATCCCTCGATAAACTTGAAAGAGGTATCATTTTATATAACAATTTATATCACATAATGTTATTTTTTTGTTTTTTACTTGTATTGATTGTTCCTATAATTTTGTATACTTGTGTAGATTTAAGCCAATTGATGGGTTCAACCTCAAGCGATGTTTGAAAAGTTATTATTTGGAATCTGGATTATTACTTTGGTTTGGATTATGTCATATTTTACACTGTCACTGAAATATGTAATATTAAACACTGTCACTGTCACTGAAATGTAATATTATACAGGACACTAAACAATGCACTACCTCATTTTGAAATTTGGATTATGTAATATTAAACACGGTCACTGTCACTGAAATGTAATATTATACAGGACACTAAACAATGCACTACCCCATTTTGGATGTGTATAAGTATAAGTTAGACATTATATGTAGCTAGGGATGGATACTACAATGCACATTTGGATTACAATTACTTTTTTTATTCCATTATATGTTGCTAACAAGTATGTGAAGAAAATTGCAATTATGATATGGCATTAGTAAGTGGATAGATACTACAATGCAATGCATTATTTTTTGATGCACAATTGCCTATCTGAGCTTCAAATAATTGCAATGATGATATGATGATATGGCATTAGTAAGTGGACAGATACTACAATGCATCACATTTTGATGCACAATTGCCTATCTGATCTGAGCTTCAAATACTTCAAACCATACTTTCTCTTGCTCCATCATGCAGACTTCAAACCATACTTCAAGATTCTCAATGTGTGCTAAGTCTGCCACTTTCAATCAGTGATGTTCCTGCAGTTGCTCATTGTCTCCCTTCATTAATCAAACAGAGGTAAAGGCTCAAAACAGTTGTAAGAATATTGATGCTATCTTAATTTTCCAATGTGGCTACTGTGAATGGCTACTGTGGCTACTGAGAATGCAGAAAAATCTATACATTGATGCCAGTATGTTTAGATTTGTTACTTGGTTACTTGGTTTGTCCTGAAATTTTCATCATCAGGGATTCAGGCTTTCATCATAAGTTATATATTCTACTTGCCAGTATGTTTTGCTTCTGAGTCATGACTGTTCATGCTTGTTAAAGATTGATAGTAGCCTATAAATCTGTCAGGCTACTGTGGCTACTGTGAATGCAGGAAAATCTATACTAGCTATGTAGTTATGCTCATGCATTTAGTTTTACATTGATGCCAGTATGTTTTGCTTATATATTCTACTTGCCAGTATGTTTTGCTGCTTTCCACATACTGATAGTTTGTTGTTTCATGTATCATTTGATTGTTTCATGTCTCTATCAACAAGCACACCTCAAAGGAGTGGGGCCAGTGGGCTACACCATTTGTAATGTTTGACAAGGAATGTCTTAACAAATCTGGAGCTTAACAAATCTGGAGCTGTGTATATTGTATAACTGTATATAATGGCCCATTTATATTGTTGTGAGTCTTGTGACTTGTTTGCATAATTAGGAAACTTGAGTATAAGAAGGAAGAAAGCTGTGTAATGTGTATATATTGCCGTGTATAACTGTATATAATGGCCCTTATATATTGCTGTCAGTCTTCTTGTTTGCATAATTAAGAAACTTGAGTATAAGAAGGAAAGATGTGTAATGTGTATATATTGCTGTGACTATTCTAAGAAAGCTGTTTGTATGAATTTTTATGGAATTTTTAACAAGTATTTGGTCCAGGCCAGTAACCAAAAACGGCCCAGTATCAAAAAATGGCACAATTATCCGGCCCACTCTAAAAAAAGACCCAACCGAATAAACCGATTTAGCCGAATAAACCGATTAATAATTCTCGGTTCGGTTATATTCGGTTTTTCCACATATCGGTTCGGTTTCGGTTTGATTTTAAAAAATTTCGGTTTAACCGGTTTTCCAAAATTCGGTTCGGTGGAAACCGATTAAACCGATTACTCAGCCCTAGGTCCTTCACTATCAGCACCTCTCTCGCTCAGACGAAGATGGAGAGCGCTCGCCAGACGATCTTGAAAGCGCATCAGATGATTCTGAAGGCAAAGGCGATTTTGGCTAAGGCGTAACCTGAGCATGAAGCTAATACTGCTAAGTTGTCTCTGCTAGCAACTAAAAGCATTCATCTTAGGCAGCAGGCTGAACAACAAGCTGAGCAGCTAGAGAGAGTCTAAGCACGACTTGCGGAGGCTATTAACATCCCGAGGTGGAGACGAGGAGGTATGCCTTAGTACTTGCCGAGGAAAAGAGGAAAGTACCAATTGTCTCCTCTTGAGGCTGAATTGGCTTCTTATATTGAGGGGCCATAAAGTATCAGTCTTTCTTTAAATAGTAAATTTCTTTTTGGTTCAGTAATTGTTGTTTGTCACACCTTGCTTCTTTTTATATTCTACTGCCTTCGTCCTTTATGGAACACTTTGTAATAAGCTCTCGAAAGAGCCGAGTAAGTGGAGGTGGTGCTCCGATGAGTCCTTGAAAGAGCCGAGTAAGTGAAGGTGATGTTCCGATGAGCCCTCGAAAGAGCGGAGTAAGTGAAGTTGGTGCTCCGATGGGCCCTTGAAAGATCCAAATAAGTGGAGGTAGTGCTCTGATGAGCCCTGGAAAGAGCTAAATGAGTGGAGGTGGTGCTCTGATGAGCACTTGAAAGAGTTAAGTGGAGGTGGTGCTCCGGTGAGTCCTTGAAAGAGCTAAATAAGTGGAGGTGGTACTACGATGAGCCCTCGAAGGAGTTAAGTGGAGGTGGTGACCCTGTGAGACCTTGAAAGAGCTAAATAAGTGGAGTTGGTGCGCTGATGAGGTCACTACAGAGGTTGTACTATTGGACGTTGGTAGGACATGGAGTTGGCTATCAGACGTGTAATGTCCAACATAATAGGCTTTGACTCAAGATTGGGCCTAAAAAACAATATGAGATTCAATCTTGGAACCCGTCTATTCATATAGACGGAATACTTGACATGATAGACCAAGAAACCTCAGTCTTGAATTCAGTTATCATAGGTGTGATGTTAACATGGTAGCTTGGGTGGGGAGGCTACTACTAGAGGCATACTGTTGAACTTGAACTTAATAGAGCGACGAGAGTCGACTATTGGGAGGTGTAATGCTAACATGATAGGTTATGACTCGGGGTGAGTCTATGACTCAGCCGGGGATATGAATTGGGAGCTTGACCTTTCAGAGGTATAAGGTATAATACTGGACACGATGATCTAAGAAACCCTATTTATAGAGATCTGATATTCAGAGGTGTGATGTTAACAAGACAATTTGGAGGACCCACTATGGATTAAAATGAGTTATATAGTTGAAAATCTAGGTAATCATTAACGTGACATATATATAATCGTATCCTTTTTGACATCACTTTCAAAGTTATCCTCCTCTCCCCAATGGAATTGTCAATTCCGTTGGGGAGAGGAGGATAACTTTGAAAGGGATGTCAAAAAGGATACGATTATTGGAGGTACATTAACGTAATAATCGAAGAGTGATTAATGCCTTATGTAGGGCGAGTTTAGAAGTTATCGACCGGATTAGATGATATCTTTGTATTAGCTGAGGTGTGCCTACTAGAAGATCCCATAAAGTGAATGGTTTATGAGAAGTGATTGTTAACGTCACAATTTGTTGGAGGCTTTGTTTGGAGAAGCACGATTCTACCGGAGATGAATTGTCTCCGGTAAAGTACATAGTTTTGTGGCAACAGTGGTAATCTCCATTGGAAAAGATAATTGATACTATTGAGAAGCCAAGAATAAGAGGACAAAAGAAGGCATCAAAGATTTGGAAATCGGTTATCTGTGGGTGAACAAAAATGGACTCCACTATTTGGTGTTGGTTCCTTTTGTTCAGTTGAGCAGTCACGAGGAGGGTAGGTCCTAAATGCCCCCTAATTTACTCCCTATGTTGCACGAATACGGATATGGATATGTATAAGGTCAACATAACGTGTTGACGTTGCTATGCTATTTACCATGCCCCGATGATCAGAAGTATGATTAACGTGATCAGAGGTAATATTTCTTTTGAAATTTACCATTGAATTGCATGATGAGTGTGTCACCGTTTGGACTAACAAGACGATAAGCTCCGTTTGAGTAGACAATTTCTACTATAAAAGGCCCTTCCCATTTCAACTAGAATTTTGCGTTTGGTCTTGTGCGTCACGATCATTGGTTGTCGGATGGCTAAGACCAGATCTCTAACTTGGAAAGTTCTCTCTTTTGTTGAAGGCTTTTGAGATTCGGGATTGATAGAGTTCTATGCGTTGTTGAGCTTGTAATCATTTCTCGTCCGACTCTAATAACTCAGGGACATTCCAAAACTACGAAGCCCTGAACTACAGAAACCAATAATCATAGGAAGGGTCCGAAACAGGTAGTGTGAACCTTGATCTAGAGCATGCTTTTTTATAACATTTTTCTAGAGCATGTATGCTGGGGAAGTTACCTCAATGGGTTTGGCAGTTTAGCTCATCCAGTAAGTATTTTATTGAGATCTTCTGCCCTTTATTAATAGCCTATACTTTGTACATCCAGGATTTCTGATTCCAGTTCATGAAGGTTGACTGCCGAAGGGTCTCGGTTCTTACCAAGCGAAGCGGTCTTTGGTTGCAGCAATAAGAGTTCTGGACAAGCCTTTGAGCTTGACCTATGTACATGAATGTGGGGAGAATCGGACAGCTCTTGATGGATCATTGGCATTTGATCCGGCGAATAAGGTATCCATGAGTTATGCCTTCGGTTCAGGTAATAGCAAGGTCAAGTATGTGTATGCTCATGGAGAGATGAGGAGGACAATTTTTGAACCATGTTATGACGTGTCAAAGAATGTGTGAGATTTTGCTCTCTCAAGGAAGTTTGAAGGGGGTGATTCGATTAAAGGCGACATATCAGACATCAGCTAGAACTCTAGGGTTGGAGTGTAATAGGGATTCAAAGGTCAATGGTTGCTTCAAGGTATTCTAAACCACAAGTTAATTTCTCCACTTTTTTGTTTCTGTCCAACTAGCAGAGGTAATCAACATGTTATATATATATATATATATATATATATATATATATATAAACGGGATATGAGCCATAGTGCTCATATTCCTACATGAGCCATGCACATGTGGACCAATATATATATATATATATGGTAAACGGAATATGAGCCATAGTGCTGACCAATAGGAATAAAGTGTACTAGTGCACATGTGCATGTGGAGTCCATTCCTATTTGCTGCTAGCTTCTTGGGCCATGTGTCTTTCTTGTTGTGGTCGTGCCTCTTACTGCTAGCTTCTGAGCTAATACTTTTGCCTACCTACTGTTTTTCTGTACAAACTTCACACATGAGGTAATGGGATGTCTATAAGGTGGCAATTGCCATACCTCTTAAGATTTTAATTCCTATTCAGTGGCTTCTCTTGGAATACATTAGACCATGATGCAAGCTCACTTAGTAAGGTTCGGAAAGAAAACGAGCAATGTGAGCCCATTGCTCTATTCTCTGCTTCCACCTTTTTTTTAAAATAAAAAGAGGGGATCTTATGGGTTTGAACTAGGACAAGCTTGAGCTACATGGACAATATTGGCTTAAATCATTCACATGGTTAATTGCATTGCTACGAAGATGAGATCATAGACAACACCAGGAAGGCCCAAAAGTTGCAAATTGGATCTTATATTTTATTGAGGAACGATTGATGGATATTTAACAAGTCATGAGAAAGGAATTGGGAATGTTCAAGCGGAAAATAACTTAAGATCTATGAAATAGGGTTCCCTGTCAGTAAAAGGCTTTTTATTGGACAATTAGCTTTGTTGACTATTTATTTTCTCGAGCCTAACAATATTGCTTTTAAGTTTGCCTTTGGCATATCCAGATTTCTTGTATGCTCCTTGTACCTTTTTATGTTGGCACTACCATCAGTAACTCAATGTTACATATTTTCTTCATACCTATTAGGTGACAAATGACAACCCTTTACCCTCTCTGATTCGTGAATGTTGGTTAATTGAAATATTGAATAGTTTAACATGCCTCAACAAATTTGCCTCTTTAGGTGGTCTAAAGTTCTAAACATTGTTTCTTTATGTGTCTCACTTCAGTGTACTTGCTCGTATAAGGCCGGCTAGCTTCCGGCTAGCTTTCATTGCTTTTCTAGATACATCATATGCTTACTTGCAAATAACACCTGCCTTTATTATTATTATTATTATTATTATTATTATTATTATTATTATTATTATTATTCCTGGTAAGAATCCTCACTCGCCATTTTTTTTTTCCTTTGTCACATCCACTTTTTTGCTTCCTAAATTTAATTTTCGCATTAAGATGGTAACCAAAATTTGTAGAATTATAGTCATAACAATAAGTTAATCAAACCTTCTGGGTTAGCATTTTGGATCAAACTCTGCAAAAATGTTGACATCCATTGGCTTTCCATCCAATGTTCATAACAAAGTTTTGTCTCTTTTACTTTAGGTCTTCTCCTTCTTGATCTTTGAACACAATCTATACTTACAGGTTTCTCATGTTGCACCAGATTTATCTTACTGTAGATTTCCAGTGCAAATAATATGCTTTTATTATATTGTTTCTTACCATATCCTTCTTAGTTGAGCTGTTATGCATCTTTAGATTCTTGTCTTTGTTGTAAGCAACTAGCTGGCGACCGTGCCATTGGCACTGTAATCCGTGCGACTCAACACTCCTCCAAATGTTTTATTTTACCTGATAAATAACAATAAACAAAATGGCGAAGTAAAGTACATTCCAAATGAATCAAATGAGTAAATGATAATAAGCAAAAGCAACATACATAATACAATGGAATATATTTAAGATTTAATTAAGATTTTAGTAAGGTTTCAATGTGATTTAAAGTTTTAATATTAGAAAGTTGAAAAATAGAAGATCAATCAATTAATCAACTTAAGAATGAGTTGTGGGCCTGTCAATTAATTGTCACTACAATTAAACATAGAGAGAGAGAGAGAGAGAGAGAGAGAGAGAGAGAGAGAGTTAATTAAGTAGAGAGGGGATGGGCCAACTACTAATTAATTGGCAGAATAATTAAACATGGAGTGAGAGTTAATTAAATAGAGAGAGAGAGAGAGAGAGAGAGAGAGAGAGAGAGAGAGAGAGTTCTAAATCATTGGATATGTTTAGGTATTGTAATCATGAACATCCTTTGTCTTTATTGGCGGGAATCGCCACTCTTCTTTATTATACTAGCTGGTGTTTCGTGCCTCTCAACGCTCCCTCGACACTCTTCCAGATATTTTATTTTATCCGATAAATAACAACAAACAAAATATCGAAGTAAAGTACATTCCAAGTGAATTAAATCTATAAATGGTAATAAGCAAAATGAATATATACAATACAATGAAATATATGTAAGATTTAATTAGAATTTTAGTAAGGTTTCGATATTATTTACAGTTTTAAGATTAGAAAGTAGAAAAATAGATATTCAATCAATTAATCAACTTAAGAATGAATTTATCTACGAAATTTTATGGTCAACTATTAATTAATTGGTAGAATAATTAATCAGGAGGGAGAGATAATTAAGTAGAGAGAGATGTCAACTATTAATTAATTGACAAATAATTAAACATGAGAGAGAGAGAGAGAGAGAGAGAGAGAGAGAGAGATTTAGTTAGTTTTCTAAACCATTGGATATGCTCAGACTATAAAACACCAATTTTCTTTATTATATAGATTTGTAAGATTACAAGTGTTGAAATATGTAATACTTTTTCAAAATCACTTTTGAGTATGAACACTTAATTCTTTTCTAGTTCCATACGTATGCTTTAACATTTTTGAATGTTGAGTTTTTTGCTGCTGCTCCTTTCCCCAGATTTCTACATCCTTCAACTTGACAGAGCAAAATATCAAGACAAAGATTATGGCAGAGAGTACCTTGAATTACGATTTCTTATTTTAGTACTCAAGTCTGGTATTGTCAAACTTGAGTTTGTAGTCTCTTGTTGTAATTCATAATTTTGATTCTAGCTTATTTCTTCGGTTATCAATGTTCAATCCGACCTTTAGTGAACTTATTTTAGCCAAGACATCTTTTCGTATTAACATTTAATTTTTTTAATATACTGTTCTGTATTTGAAAAATTACTTGTATATGGATAATGAGTGAGTTCTTTGAATGTCAGTGAAAACATAACACCAACTCTGGCGTGACAGAAATATCCTTTCTCCCTAAATCAAGTAGATCTACATTGTATGAAAGAAATATTAGCTGTATCACTGGTTTTAATTTTTTTTTATTATGTATAAATAATCTATACGAGAACTAGAATGCTCCTGTTATGTCATTTCTCGTCACAAAGGCAAGGTAACACACACAAGGTGCCTTGTCCTCAAACTTCTTGATAGTTTGCTGGTGTCCATATTTTGCCTGCACGATTTGTTTCATGCGCTTGCATTAATGTCTAATCTGTTTTTCTTCTTTCCCTGTGGTATTCTGCATATTTTTTTTTGGATTGTTGTAAGCACATTTTTTTGAATCATCACAGGGGGGCAGGCTGGGGACGATCCAGCGCACAGACTAAAGGCATCAGTATGTACGTATTTAATCAACATGTACGTATTTAATCATTATGTACTGTGTTAAAACACAAAAGAATTGTGGTGTAGTGGTTATCATGTTAGACTAAACCACTAGAGGTCCTTGGTTTAATTCTTGGTGGCAACACTTTTTTTTGTTATATTTACTTTTTTTTTTTTCGCATTATATACGAGGGTCTTATTTCAGAAGTTCGTTTCGGGCTCCCATAAACTTGGCTGCTCAGGGCCGGCTGTGTCATCACATGACAAGATAATGTGAAACACTAGAAAGTTGCTTAGTATGCAAGTGAAGCCGAACATGGCGATCTTGGAAGCATGAGTATATGACTAGGAATTCTGATGATTATAACATATGGTCAGTGAGTGTGATGGCCATCATCTTACTTGATATATATGAACTTGCATTGTTCATCAAAGCATTCTTTTTCACAAACAAGCAGCAGGAGTTTAAATCTATAGGGGCATTTTGGTTCGGTTTGAAATTTTTTTTTGTTCGATTTCGGTTTTAAAAATATTAAAGAAGTTTATTCGGTTTTGACTTTCGGTTTCGGTCTAAAATCTTAGAATACTTGTTCATTTATTAAATATCTTTAATTTTATGCATATGATTAAAAATGTATATACTTTGAAAACAACAATTATATGTATGTATTTTAAAGTTCATATTTAATAAACAAAGTCTATTTTTGGGCTAAACTTTGAAATACATCAAACTTATGTAAAAAAGTTATATTTTTTTATATAATTGAACACCAATTCTAACTTTGAACTCGACCAATTAAACAACAAAAATAGTCAAACCGAAATAAATCGAATTGATTATTGGTTCGATTTTGGTTATGTTTAATTTTGGTATGATTTCGGATTTGAATTTCTAGAATTTTTATTTGTTCGGTTTTAACTATTTCTTTTCGGTTGAAATCGAATAAATCTAACACTCCTACAAAACTGCACCAACAACTTCAGTAAAAATCAGTTAAGTTTGTCAGTTTTGCGAATTAAGACTTGGTATCTCCGTCAATATCAACAGTAAAAATCTATACGTCAGAACTCTTGATAATGTGATTGCAAAGCATCTTTGTTTGACTCACAACACAGTTTGAATGGTATATTATACTTGTAGACTGTAGCAGAACCGTTCACTTTTTCTCTCTACATTACACAATCATACATCTACCATCCTATCGGAAGGGTCATGACACAGACTGACTTCCAAACTTGTACACACGTCCACTGGGCTTTGGAGTGTTCTAGCTTCTATTGCTATTTTCCACATGCTTTCTCTAATTTGTGGGGCTTTGCCATGCCTACAACCGGATGTTTTACAACTGCCACGTGGTGGCCGTCTGTGGGGAGGTGGAGAAGAGTTGGGATCCGGTGGGCCCATATAGCAGGAGAGGAGGGTGTTATAAGTGGGTTGTAGGGGGGTGATTGTAAACTTTAACATTTTTCTAATTTGTGTACTTAGGAGGCCTATAATGCGCTCCTGTATAACTTCAAAATCACTAGCCACATGGTTTAGAATAATATTAATGGCCTTTGATAAAGTCATATAGCCCATTTGTTAGAGAGTAGCACAAAAATATTAATTTTGAATATCTAATATATTCTTTTGAAATTGTTAGGAGGGCATCACTCAAGTATAAAAAATTAATTTTGTATGCTACTACTATGTCTTCTTACTCCTTTTCCAAATCACTAAACTATAACAAACATTTAAATATTTGTGGTCCCAAATCCCAAAATCCTAACAAACCTCTTTCATTCCAATCATATCCGACGACAAAACTTCGGTCATATATTCTCCAAAGCACAAGCTTGTAGCCGTTCTCCAATGGAAATGACTTCCAATAATGTTGAAGATATGATGAATAACCATTTCGACGATGTAATCGGGTTTGTTTGAATTTTGGCAATTGCGCAGCATCCATTTTTTTTTTAAGATTTTTATTTCAACCTTTAAATTTTTCAAAAAAATGTTTGAAAATCACAACTGACAGTCTTAGGACGGCCATATTGGCAGTCTTGACTAAAGAAATGATTGCCAAAATTTTGGCAGTTTTTAGTCACGACTGTCAATTTTTTTTGCAGTCATAAGGCATAAATTTTTCTGTCCTTGGACTGCCAAAATTTTGGAAGTCCTTTCTTCAGTCAGGATTTTCAAGTGGAAAGAAAGTGAATGTTATATTTGTGGTCGTTGAAGCCACCATGGTAAATGATTGTCCGAAATGGACGCTGACTCAGTGTGTGAAGAAGGAATGTTTGTGTGCTAAGTGACTTAGTTCTTTGAGTGTTCTATGCTTGATTTATGATGCTGATATCTATGAGTCTATAAGTAATTGATAGGGGGTAGTAAGAGGTCTCAGTTTAGAGTTATGTTTGGTTAGTTGTGACTTCGAATCTCACTTGTTGAATTGGTTCGGATGATCAATGATAATTTTTGGCAGATTAAGATAGTTTTAGATAAAAATTCAAACTTATGAAATATATTGCTTGGCTGAAAAATCAATGTGGAATGTGTATTAATTTGTGACTTGCATCGATTTGATTGAGTTCTAAGTTGAGTGCAAGAAATTTGTAGTGCAATTTGAAGTTTATTTGGAATATATACGAAGGATCCTAAGGATTTAGAAATTTTATTTTGACGACCTAAGATAGTCTAAATTGATTTGACCTTAGGTGTGGAATAGTTGCTCTTATATCTAGTTTGACAGATAACATTGGTTGAAACAAATTTGAGTTTAACGAATTTAAGTTTTTCTAGTTACACACATTATTGATGGGATTGAGGTGTATCAAAGATCGACATATGTTGACTCGTGAATATTGTGTTGGTTGTGTAGCATGTTGAATCGTTGAATTATTTTTGTCTTATTGGATTTTATTTAGATGGACTATAGATGTATTGAAGTCTTCTATGACTTGGTTAGGTCACCCTGAGCATGACAATATTAATTAAACTCGACTTAGTAAATATTGAAATTCCTTGTGATTGATTTCATAAACTCGGAGTGGCAAAAAGTATTAGAGTATGAGGATTTTTTGAGTCAACCTATAATATGGCTGAAATATATTTGTAAGTTTGAAATAATTGGTGATTGCAAGAATTATCTTGACCTGTTGATTGGTTCTAAGTTAAATTTGACTATACAAGTGAATTGGATGCATAAAATTGAGTACACGATATATTGAAATTGGGAGTAAGTTGTGATTGATGGATTACAGATGAAGGCAAATTGAGATCTATGACTTGAGATTGGTGATTATAGGACTTAGTTACCCTAGGAAACAAGTTTTCTAGATAGACTTTGACCATTAAATTTTTTTTTATGCTTATCTTAGCAGGCTGGTCTATGTTGCTTTTTTATAGCTATTTTGAGTTAGAAGCGTTTTCCCCAAATTTGGGTTAATTTTTTTTAGATTTGTTGGGTAAGGTTTGACCTTAGGATAGAATGGGTATAGTGATTTCTTGTTGTTCATTAGAGAGGGATTATCGTGATGTTTAAGTACGACTGATGAGTTAGCTAGGCTTAGTGGTTAGGCAAACGTTCCAATATTGAGTATTAGGAGTCCATAAGAGAAATCAATATGATTGACCTTAAAAAGGATTTGCCTAGGTAGATTGCAATAAGACTAGAGATGAGATAGTGATATTGGAAAGTAAGCATAGGAAGTGATTTAGTTCTTAGAAATTTTGATTGAGTGCTTGCAGTTGGATAACAAAATGGTATTTGGATTAAGTGCCTTAATTACATATTATTGGATTTTGTCCCATAGAATATATTAAGTTTTGATAGTTCAATATTTTCTATAATTGGACAATCTTAACAGAGATTAAAATCATATTTAGAAGAGTACAATTGATGTATGCATAATAAGTAATTCAAATTTGGTTAGTTGCTTTCTTAGATTGAGAAATTTTTGGGAGATGAAACATAGATTGATTCAATAGTAAATTCGTAGATATTGGAATTCTTCTATAACTGAACATTGATGTATAATTATGATTGAGACTTTAAAGAAGTTAGATTTGGCAATTTGGTAATAGCTGAATCTTGAGAACAATTTGGATCGTATAAGGTGCAATACTTAGGATTTGAATGGAAATATCAATTGGTTTTGACCTTAAAGTGTATTAATATTAGGTTGATAAAGTTTAGACAATGTGATAAGTTTTTTGAAATGCCATTGAGATGGATCGATTAGTATTGAGGGGTAAATGGCAATATGGATAGCCTCATGGAAATTAGATTTAGTTGGTTTTGGCTATGCTTCTTTTGTTTCAGAATAAAATATAGTATATGCTTGAGTATATTTGCTCATGTCTACAATTTAGGTTTGCTAGCGGTATCTTTCATAGTGAGTTTTATAAGTGTGATTCTATGCAAGGCACTCTTTTGATAAAGGCAAATAATGTTGATGAAGTTTTAAAAATGTTTGGATCGACTTTGGTAGTATAAGTTATTCAATGAATTTGGCTAAGGCGTGAGTGAGCTTGTATTTATTGAGAAATGATGAAAACTTGTGTTTGAGTGACCTTTAAATTTATGCGAGATGTATTCAATCTAAAAAAGAAGGAAGAGGCTTTGTGGAGTATATTGAGTTCATATGTTCGAGTATTTTTTGTGCGTTTATGGATTGAAAGAAGATGCATATGCATAAGAGGAGAGAGTTGCTACATGTGTATTTATTATGTGTTGAAAGATTTGCTCAAGTATTGATTAGAAATAGAAGGTGTTTCGTGATTGATTTGGGTCTTGATCTGCGTACTTTGGTGCTCATTCAGTCGAGGAATAGTCATTGGAGTTTGAACCAGATTTTGAGTAAGAAGTTTTCTTCATTGGTCAGATATTATAGAGATAGAAATATATTCTTAAAGTTTCAAGGGCTAAACTTTTTATGAGTGATATATTATGTAATGCACCATTCTGCAAAGTGCATTGTGCTAGCTTGTTAACTCGAAGGGTTTAGTTGGTCTTGTATTAATGCAGAGTAAGCATTCAGAAATCTATGTGATTGGATCGAAAGACAATTCGTCAATTGGTGGGTAGTTTTGAAACTTCTATCCTTTACCTTCACACTTTAATAATTTTTTTAGTTGTTTCTACGTTCTATATGGTTGTTACTGCTAAGTAAAACAACCAAGATAAAAGAGAGTACTAATATTGTTATTAACGTGCTATATAGAAACATGGAATATTGTATTGTTGTTATAGGCAAGTGAAATATTGTACTATTGTTATAGAAATATAGAATATTGTACTATTGTTGCAAAGAGATATATATAAGTGTGAAAAAGTTTGTGACCGTTGGGTCGCCAGTGTAGAAATTCTTGTATTGAGAAGTAGACACGTGTGATAATACCTGGATTAGAAAGTATGAAATTATAAATGATGGCTCGAGAAATGTGGAGACACAAATAGAATGTGTTGCATAGTTATTTGAAGTTATGTTATGTTATGAATGCATGCTATGTTTTAATAGCTAAGATGCATATACATGCATGGTCATGTAAAACTTGTACACAAGGTTTAGTTTCTCGAACAGTATCCATGATACTAGGATCGATTCTGTTTAGGAGGAACATGGATAGCTGGTGCTGACGTATAAGCACATGCAATTCAGGACATTCAGTGGGGCTTGATACCTGCACTTGAAGGATCATCGTAAATCCAAATGGTGTGTCACTAGTGACCATCATATAGTTAGGCTGCACGTTGATGATAAATATTTTGCTTGCCTAATAATTAATGCATGGACAAAACTCACGACACACATATATTTTCTAAATGCTTGCAATTGATGCATGTACACACTTATGACTCATTTATATATTATGAATCTTCATCCTTGTCTTACTAGAAATGATGGTAGCCTTGGGTAAGATTTATCATGTTAAATGGCACATTTATGTTCATATATACATGTATATGAATTGTTAATTGATCCTAGAAAAGTAGAAATATCACATAATAATTTTACTTGTTGCCACATGATTATTGTGTTAGTTTATGTGAGTTAGGTTAATACCATTTACCAGTGCATTCCCGAATGTGTTGATACCATTCTCCATAGGTACGAAAAATCGCTTGGATATTTTGAGGCGTTGGAGCTCGTTGGGCAACTTAAAGCTGAACGTCTGGAAGATGATATCTATTGTTTATAAATGACAAATGTATGGAATATTTTTATTATATAGTTTCATGAGTTATAAGCCATGTGACATCGTTCATTATGATAAAATTCATTGTTTGTAAGTCGAGTTGTTCTTTTAGCCTAAAAGTTAATTGTAATTCTGCTACAAATTATCAATAAAGAGAATTATTTTTATATATTTATTGTATACCAATTTTTTTTTTTACTTATTTTTACTGTAATGACTTCGTTTCTAGATATTTTTATCGACCATGTTTGCTCTTGAGTTATACAAGTACAATTTATACTTGTACGATATCACATCCAGTGACGATTTTTTGTTCTGCGAAACTTGAATGTAACATTAATGACCCATAGTACACATCCAGCCTCCTAATAAGAGAGTGGTAAAATTAAATTACAAGTAAGAAATTATAAATTTTAAAAAAGTAAAAAAAAACATAATATACTTGCCTTGTTGTTTTTTATTTATTTATAGGCAATATGGTTCTTGAAGGATGACAGGAGATAACAACCACTGGGACGAGTCTCATTAGAAGGCCTGGATCCATCATTTGGCCTTTATTAGGTTTTGGACACTTCTCTGTCATCATCATCAGAAGATCAAACATGAGATGGATGAGTTTTCTTCTTCGAACGTGTTTTGACGGTAGATAGTCGAAGTGATCTATCCAGAGAGGCTATCGTAGGCTCTGTTATGATTAGGGGTACTTCACTTGTACGCCGAGTTTGGCATGCTCTACACTATCGTCGGGGGCTTTCATTTCTTTCCTTCAAATAGTTCCGTCGGTGAGGTTTTTTTTCTTTTCTGTATCACTTTGGTGACTGCAACAAAAAATAATTGTATGAACCTTAGAGGGAAGGGGGTGAATAGGGTAAAGATAATAAATCAAGCGCAAAACGATTGCTAATCGACAATTTAAAAATAAGTGTGCAAGAAAAAAAGCAATAAGAATACGGACACCCGATACGTCCTGGTATCCTCCGTGAGACACTCTAGTCCCGGATCTCTCTCTGGGTTTAATCCATTATTATCAAAACAGTTACAATACGAACTTTGATCCGAAGGCTCGCCGACTTCTTAGATAAGAGCTTTGATTAGAAGGCTCTCCGAATTCACACAAGCTTTGATTCGAAGGCATGCACACTTCAGCCTCTTACAAGATAGGTTTTGATCTTCTTACAATAAAGATGAAGATCTACACTTTACAACTCAAGAATACTCTAACAACAATTTATGGATTGACAAATGAAAGCTTTGGTAGAGATGATGTTTGTGGATAGGCCTTTAGTAGATAGAATTTTTTTTGGCTCAAAATGATCCATCTTGAATGAAGGGGTTCAAGACTATTAATACAAATGCACAAAGAAAGAGCAATAATGCAACTTTATGTCAGCAGGAAAAGGCAAAATTCTGTTCGATATTTCGTGAAATATCGTCTGTGTTTCGCCTACAAACAATAACGACTATAAATATAGCCGTTGGGAACACTTATGGCACATGAATCTGACTGTTGGAATTCAAATGGTCATGAAACGGTATTTCATGGAATACCATAACTTTAAAACTCAGATCTACTTAAACCTATCCACCAAAACAAAAACTCCAAGAACTAAAATGAATGAGAACATCAAGGAGAACATTTCTATTAAATACATATTTAATAACACATAATATACAAAAATCCAAAAATTTAAGGCTTCACCATTGAGCAAAATGTACTTGCATATAGTGGCTTCTTAGCCTCTACCTCTTCACGGTCCAGATGAGCACACAAACCTCTACTAGGGTTAGGGTTGGTCTAGGGCAAGAGAGAGGGGAATAAGAAGGAATGAGAAGAGAAGTAGAAAATGAAGAAGAATGGAAGAGGAGAGAGAACACAAACATATATATACTAAAGAGGAAATAGAGATGGTTTAGTCATGGGTTCAACCAAAATGAACTAAACCAAGTGTCCAGTCTACATGCAGGTCCTAAACCGGGTCTACGGCAATGCCAATGGATATTCTACGGGTCTCGAGTAGTCTCTCTAGACAACAACAATACATATAAATGACAAGAAGCATCATGCAATTACAACAAAAATATATTATCAGAAAAATTAAATTCTAGAAATTCAAGAAATACCAAATCTGGAAATGGGTGTGACATCTCTGCCCCTCTTAGAAAATTTTTTTCCTCGAAATTTCACCAAGGTTAATCGAGCTGGAAAACACGCTAGAAAGTTCGAAAAATGACAAATCACATATCAGAAAATGAATCACATCAAGTAAATAACCAAATAGAAAAGATAAATGTAAAAAGTAAATATTTACACCTAAACAACACACATGGAAAAAAATGGCGGCATATGGATACATATACCCCTGAGTCAGTCGAGTAGGAATCCGTTCTCGCTTGCCTACGCTAACTCTCAAATGGACAAGAGCCAAGTCTTGAGGTAAGTCGGTATCAACGACTATATCGAGACCATGACTCTAATCCAGGACGTACCTTCACAATCGAGTCACATGATGGACATCACGTACTACGAGATACGAAGGCGGAAGAGTGGGACGAAGAACTCGTCTCTTCTCGATGAAAGAATCGAGACTACTGTTGCACTCCGAGCGTATTGGAATACAAGATCGTTTGACAAGAACCCAAGAATAAGATGAGCTAAAAGAAACTCGAAAATCTCACCCACAATCGTAGTACCTTCGGCTATCAGCTGCTCCAGGTTGCCGAATCCTTGTGCACGCTCACACCGAGGAGATGCTGCTCTAACTTGCTGCTGCTTGTGCCTTGCTTGCTGGACCTGAGAAAACTGGGCTGGACGCTGCTACTGAAACTGCTGGGTGTGTGTCGGGAGAGGACGCTAGGCTAGGGGTCGAACTGCTAATGCTGGTCCCCTCGGGCCTTCAATCGCTGCCTGAGGTGGAGCTAGCAACTGTCAGACTGAAGAATCCTCAGGGTACATAAGCGGACATGAACCAATCATATGGTCAGATGCCACACATCTGTGACACTGGCCGTTGGCTCTCGTACATTGATCTCTGGTGTGCCCTGGCTTGCCACAGTGGCTACACCCTGCTGATGCTTGCTACCTCGTGGACTGTACTGAGGTTATAGTCTAGGTTGGAGGTACATGCGGGCGAGGAGATCTGACTCCTAGTGCTGGAGGTGATGAGTGGATACTAATGCCTCTCATGGATGAGTGGGACCTCTTCTGGCCTCGGGTTCTTGCTACTAATCTTTGGCCGACAAGTTCTTGGGACCTAGCTGCGCTGAGTACTACATCATAGGTGGCATAATCGTGACTCACCATAAGCTGTTGAATCTCTAAATGAAAACCCTACTCGAATATCTTAGCTCGATCCTCCTCGAAAGCTACCATATTGGGAGCAAACCGGCTGAGTCGGCAAAACTCGGCCGCATGCTGGTCAACCGATCTTGTCTGCTGGTGAAGGTTAATGAACTACTGCTGGAGCTGAAACTTGGCGGTTGTGTGAAAATACTTCTCCTGGAAGCGCTTCTTGAACGTCCTCCAATTAATGGGCTTCGAAAGCATCATTTCTTGTGCTGTCCACCAATCTCCGACAAGATCTGTTAGCTATATATTTATAATTGCTACGTTCTCGTCCTCGGGGGTCTTAGTCTCATCCAGGATGGCCTCAAAGTCATGAAGCCAAGAATCTGCTGAAATGACAACCTCAGTGCCGAGAACTTGGTTGGATGCAAGCGACTAATGTTGGACGCCGAGTTGAGATTATAACGCCCACTGGTCTTGAGCGCTACTCTAACTCCTTGGCAATGAGTAGTATTGGTTTGTTCCTACTCTTGCTGAAATTGCTGGCAGAGTTGGACCACTTGTTGATGGAGTTGGAGTTGTTGTTGTTATTGATGTTGTTGTTGTACCATTATCATAGCTGGGATCATACCCAATATGGCCTGTGAGCCTGTCTGCTCCGATTGAACTGGAAGAACTGGGGGTGCTAACTGGGTTGGCTGAGCTGACTGTGCTAGTATGAACGGCGGAGCGGAATAGACTGGCCGTCCTGGCAAGATTGGTGGAGCTGATTGTGCTGGTCGGACATGCGTGATTTGTGGAGCCGACTGATGAAGAGCTACTGACGCTTGCCCATGGTTCAACGGTAGGGCCTGATCCTGGCCTATTACTGGATCCACTAGCGGTGCAACGAAACTCTCAGAAGGAGGAGCAAGTGGGGTACCCCTGAAGGATAAGGACACAAGACAAACAATAAGGGACGGGAATGGAACAATCATGTCAAGCAAATTTATAATTCAAGGGGAGTGGGAAGTACAGGTTACAAGTGGAGTTCAATCGAAGATAAATAAATGATTGAGATTCTACGAGATGAGTCCACCCACAAGTCTAAAAATTAGACCTGCATAGGCCACCACAAAAATTTTGTCACGCCCCACTTACATAATACTTAGGTAAATATAAGGACGGACATGGTCAGCTATACCGTATAAGGTATAAAATGTCGTACATCGGTCACGGCTGTCTAGAAGATAAATTTGTAGGACTCTAGCATACTATGATGTTAGTCCTAAGGCCGACAATTCCTAGTATCTCAATCCATCAACAACAATACAAGAGTATATCATACAAGAAAGTAAAGAGGCATATCAAATTATACATCACATATGATTATGAAGCTAGTGAATACAAAATGCTGCACTAGCAGAGTATAATTATACATGATCAAATATACCAGCCATGGTCTAATATATATATCATGTTGACCGAAGTCAGAGAGGTAGTCTCAGAAATAAAAGGGCTAACATAGGCCCTTGCTAAAACACTACAAAACGAGTGATCATAAGGAGGGGTGAAAGAAAGAAACCCACTTGCGAGCTTCGGCCGCAGTCCTACGAGGGAGAACCATCTTGCTGGAAGTACAGGGTATCCTGGTTCTTCTCGGATAAATTTGGCCAAACAAAACCAGTGGGGTCAAAACCCTAAGCAACAAGTACCACAAATGAGCTCAAGGTAATATACAAAATACATCACAACATAAGCTGAAAAGTGACATATAAATAAATGTGGGTTGAGACTTGTACGGTACCAATGTACCCGTCTCAAAAATAAACTAAAGAACTGTACATAATGAGCTATAGAGAAAAGTAATGCGACCAGTGGCAAGAGGGCATACGGACTACTCTGGATTGGGACCACAACCCTGAAACCAAACAAGGACCGGGGTTACGAACCTTCACCCGAGCAGAACTTAGCAGCCTAACCACGTGTCAGAAGAATGAAAATAAAAGGACAAGCTTAACGAATAGACAAACATTCATTACACGGCCAGACATCTCTACGACTTTCTACAATTAACTAATTGGAGTTATCACAAATATAATTACTAACAAATGCATGTTTTTGAAGAATATCGCTACCACCGACACTAGAGTCAACCCGGATGGCCAATGGTACGTTTGTCTTGAAAAAAATATACATCACAACCAAGGATAAATAAAACATAACTTGTAACTTGTCACAGATAAACATAAACTTTGAAATCATAAACTTGAAATCATAAGCTTGTCTATTGGCACAACTTGTATGTAAACTTGTCATGTAAACATAAATTTGTATTAAACTTGTCTTGTAAGTGCCGCAGCATACATAACTTGGTAGGTCATGGGGCCATTGCCTAACATGGTTGGTCCATGCCTCATGGGGCCCTTAGAGATCGGGGTAGCCGGTAGCGCCATATTCTTTCTCCCAATGATCTAGGTAAATTCTTATCTTGTTTAATCATTACCAAATTATTTGAAGTTCTCGAGTCGTAGACACTCGAGGAAATTACTATAATGACGAGTTACGGGTACGAGCTTTTTACGAGTTATCACTAGCGAACTTATCGTATCCGCGACACGCGATACATGGGTAATACTCACACTTGATTGCCGATGCCAAATGCAATAGATTATCATATACAATCAAATTCCACGGTGTCGTGAGGAATCATAAAAAAATATGTAATTTATAGGGAAAGCACAACATCCAACATGCTTTAAATACAAACCGAGCTAGTAATTATAGACTACAAAATAGTCAACACAAAAATAGCAAAAGGAAAACTGGCGCATAAATCAATAACATGGGAACAAATCTATAACATGGCTAAGAATATGCTACAATAGCTCATATGCGCACTTTGGCTAAAAATGAGTTCTAGCGCACTTTTGGCTATAAATGAATTCTGGCACACTTTTGGCTAAAAAACGAAGAGAAAATTTGAGTTGCACCCCACTTTATTTATCATAATTCAAGATGCACCCCACTGTTTTACCATAATATATAATCGCCCCCACTTTCGTCAAAAACTAACGGTCAACTTCGTTGACTGTTAATCTTTGACCAAAATACCCATTCCCTCTTTCCAAGCTGAGGAGGGGGGACTGGTAATAATGGTAATTTACAAGGGGTATTTTGGTCAAAAAATAACGGTCAACGGATTTGACAGTTAGTTTTTGACGGAAGTGTGGGTGTTGTATATTATGGTAATGTAGTGTGGTGTACCTTGAGTTATGGTAAATAAAGTGGAGTGCAACTCAAATTTTCTCAAAAATGAATTCTGGCGCACTTTTGGCTAAAAATGGTTTCTGACGCATTTTACTTTGGTTAAAAAGTGGATTGGCGCACTTTTGTCCGCATAACACTGTTCTTCTTTCCCAACCGACGATAAAAAAATCTGAAAACTTATTTTGACCATAAAAACTTCAATTTAACTCCAAATTAAGTGAGTCAAAAGCCAAATTGCACGAAATAAAAAACTCTATCAAATAGAACAAATAGTTTTTGAAAACAACAAATTTTAATAGATCAAAACCATGAAAAACTCATGAAACCAATGAAAATCATAACTTTAAAACTCAGGTTTACTTAATCCTATCCACGAAAACAAAAACTCCAAGAATTAAAATGGATGAGAACATCAAGGAGAACATTTCTATTAAACACATTTTTAATAACACATAATATACAAAAATCTAAAAATCTAAGGCTTCACCATTGAGCAAGATGTACTTGCCTTCTTAGCCTCTACCTCTTTACGGTCCAGGTGAGCACACAAACTTCTCATTGGGTTAGGGCTGGTCTAGGGCAAGGGAGAGAGGAATAAGAAGGAAGGTGAAGAGAAGTAGAAAATGAAGAAAAATGGAAGAGGAGAGACAACATAAACATATATATATATATATACTAAAGAGGAAAGGGAGATGGTTTAGTCATGGGTTCAACCAAAATGAACCAAACCAAGTATCCAGTCTACATGCAGGTCCTAAATCGGATCTATGAAAATATTACTGGATATTCTACGGGTCTCAGGTAGTCTCTGTAGATAACATGAATAAATATAAATGACAAGAAACATCATGTAATTACAGCAAAAATATATTATCAGAAAAATTAAATTATGAAAATTTAAGAAATACCAAATCTGGAAACGGGTGTGACACTACTCCTTTCCTTTGGTATTCAAACACATAAAATAATGCCTTTTCTTTTCTAATATCCTGATTATGCGAACCAGAAGTGGCTTTAGGACTACCAAAATCTTGATAGTCCTAACTATAAAAGATTTTTATACTTAGGACTGTCAAAATTTTGGCATTCATAACAATAAGATTGCAAAATTTTTGATAGTCTTAAGTACAATATTATCTTATACTTAGGAATGCCAAAAGGACTTTCAAAACTTTGACAGTCTACTGTCTTAGGACTGTCAAAATTTTGGCATTACTGACTGTTGTTAGGACTATCAATATTTTGGCAGTTCTAAGAAATAAACTTTCATGTCGTAGTACTTCCAAAAATTTGACAGTCCAGTGTCATCCCCAACGATTCTGTGTCGAAATCTGGAGTACGAAACACATAAAATTGGGTTCTTACCTTCATAATAACACCCATTGATAAATCATTAACCAAAAATCTACTAATTGATGTTTAAAAGACATCAGAAAAATATAGAAACTAAGATTCAAAAAATAAAATAAATAACTAGTAGAATTGCAAAAAACATAGAAGAAAAGAAATAAAAAGTTTTATCTTGACTGGAAAAACATTTTGGGGTGCCATTTATGATTAGGATCGAAAGGGAAAGATAAAATGGAAAAAAAAAAAATTTGAAGACAAGGGAGGTTATGGCTGTTGGAGGAAAAAAAAAAAGTTAGAGAAAATGTAATATATGTTACCTCCAATAAATTTTGATGATAATCCTAACAGAAAAAAAACAACTATTATGTGTTACACCCTATCCTGTGCCCCTCCTAAAAATGGGCTGTGTGTTTATCATAAGTCATATTATTTCCTGTTATTTTGTTAGTTCCTCTAGAAGGACAAAATGAGTGGAAAAGAATCTTCCTTATCTTCTGTAGATATTCTTTTTGTTTGTCCTTTCTAGTTTTATGATTTGTATGTTTCTTAGAAAGGAAAGGAGTAGTTGGATAACTGTGCAGTCATGTGGCCACAAGATATGCTTAAAGATTTGACTATGGGCTAGATAATCATTGGTTATATATATATATATATATATATATATATATATATATATATATATATATATTCTTGACCTTCTCGAATCCGTAACAAAGTCATCCAGCCAACCCGAGCGAAATGTGATTTACAATCCAGAGTGCTCAACAGAGAGTCTTTTCTTCCGCAGAGAGGAATCTACTACTCAGAGCACCCAACATGAAACATCCATCCCATTCAAGTAGACTTGACACGTCTGTGGCACAAAATCATATAGTCGACGTCCAAGACGTCCTGCAAAAGGAAATATTATCAAAAATGTATCCAAGAATTTGTTACTACATGTAACTAACTTTCTTCTTGAAATTCTTACTCAATAAAGCTTTCTTCTCCAACTTTGTATGCAATTAGGAAAAACCCTAGATTCTTCATGGTGGTTTCCACTCGGTCGGCAGCTATTCCAGCTGGAGCTAGAAGGGGGAACACAACAACTTCTATGTATCTTGGAGAAGGTTTTTCTTTCGAGTCTCTCTGGTTATTAGATGATGTACTTACCATATTTTCTTTCATATTCGTTTGATAGTTGGTTTGTCTCCACCCAACCATTAGTCATATCGACTATTTCATATTTGATTCATTGCCATATTTGGTTATTTATTTTTATTTGATTTTGTGGATGAGATTAGTATTGCCTGTGACTTGTGACATTATATACCACTTGTAAATTGTTATTCATTCAAGTATTTCTAATCCTACGTATTTTGTGACTGGAATATGACATGTTTGTGTATCCGAAAGGGATTTAGATGCGCATATAGGATGAATCTTTCTGGAATATGACATGTTTGTGTATCCGAGAGGGATTCAGATGCGCATATAGGATGAATCTTTTATTCCTTTAATGATAAGCTCAAACCAAATCCTATTCCTATCTAAGCTATTCCCATATACTTATATATACAATACCAATGATATAGAGATACCATAGCATCCACGATTCCTCACGCGCCAACCGACATACAAACATCTGTAAGTTTTTATAAATATACTAGTTTACATCCTAACAGTTGATAAGGAGTATAATGTATACAGCAGCGTACAACACATAGGTGCACACATAGGAAATAGTTCTCCTTTCACCCTTAATACATATTAATGGCTACTGCTATTTAACAAAGCCCTTGTGAACTATTTGTTCACGTAAGCAAAAGGAATAGAGTAGAGAAGAAACAATGTCAATATATAATAGTTGTGCACTATTCACATTCTAATTACCACTATTCACGTGAAGGAAGAGAGAGAGAGAGAGAGAGAGAGAGAGAGAGAGAGAGAGAATAAAAGTAGGTTTCACACGATTTTGTATTGGTTGTAGCACTATTCACGTGAAGGAAAAAAGAGAGAATAAAAGTAGGTTTCATACGGTTTTGTATTGTTAGTAGTATTTTGATATGGTTTGGTGGAAAGATGCTGTTAGCTTTTAGTTGTAAAATTTCATATAACCCCCTCCACAAATTGCAACTACAAATAAACCAATGTATAAAGAAATTTAAGGCATAAAAAGGTCGGTAAGAATTAACTATATCAAAAAGTTTCTGAAAATATATATGCACCACAAAGAACCATGCATACGTGCTGGATTCATATTATTAGAAAAGGTACTTTTTGCAGCTTAACCCCCCAACTTGTAATAATTGCAATATAAGTTAAGATTCACAAGAATATAAATCATGCATATATAAGTTGAATTAAAAGAAAAATGTATAATAAGTACAAAATTAAACAAAGCACTTATAATATTAAAAAGAGAATATATAGAACCAAATAATAAACCTATATAATATTAAATATTAATTTTATGTTTGTATATGTTTTCTTGATTATGCCTTGATTAAGACAAGCGCAACTTTGGAACCACTGGCAAGATACCTTGCCAAGTTTTCAATTTCATATAGCATGTTTAATTTGATTTACTTATTTTATGATCTATATTTGTTTTCATAGATTCACATGATTCTAGTCGTAGATATTATTTTTGTTATACTTGATTAGAGGCACTTGTCATAAACCATGTATTAGTTTGGTTAGCGATGGATTATATGTACCCACGTGAGAGACGCGCGAGAACAATTATAAACACATGGACTGTTTTTCTCTCTATTTTCGTTATTCGTAACCCAGTGGCCTCCAAGGTCGGGTTATATGTTTTAATTGTGAACATGTGGCCTCTAAGATTGGGTTATGGTTATTTGTTTCGTGACCTCGTGGCCTCTAAGGTCGGGTTATGTAAACACCCTAAAATTTTTTCAAATATTTTTAAAATCAATTTTGGGATTTAATATGCATTTTTCAGGAATTTACATAGGACCTGTGGTGAGTTTATAATTTTTAAATGCCAATAACTAACATTAAAATAAAATGAAAATATGATTTTATGGTGTAAAATAGAAAACCGGACTTAGGGTAATTTTCTGGGAATTTATTGGGCCTCAGACCTATTTTTTAAAAGCCTAAAAACTATTTTTATTAATTAATTAATTATTAATGTTATTATTATTATTAAATTACTGTTTTTATTATTTATTTTCTGTTTCTTGGGCCCGGCCCGGCCCAGTGGGCCGAGCCCGTTAGCAGCTGACCCAGCCCAGCCTCACACCCCCTAGCGGGTCGGGCGGGTCCGCTCACCCGGAGCCCGCCGCCCGACCCGACCCGCTTCTTCACCCCTCTCCCCTGTCACCCCACGACCGGGCGAAATCTCCGCCGCCGCCGCGATTTTCGGTCGGCCACGACCCCACGTCGCCTCCCCTCCGGACCCCTCGCCCACGACGCCCCGGCCAGCCCTCCCTCGACCCCCTATAAAAACCCCCTAGCTCCGGTCCTCCTCCTCCCTCAATCCTCCCCTACCCGAGCCCTCGCCGGAACCCTAGCCGCTGCCCTCAGCCCCTCGCCGGAGCCCGCCGACCAGCGCCGACGCCGGCGACCCTTCCTCCTCTTCCAGCAAGCAAAACCCCCCTAGGCCGAGCCGACCCTCCCAGGCGGACCCGACGCCGGCCGACCCCCTCGGCGCCGCCCTAGCCGGCCGACGACGCCTCGACCGTCCAGCGCTCCTCCAGCGAAGCCCGGACACGCGGACACAGCCCAACCCTAGGCCGGACACAGCGGGACACGAACTCGCGTGTCGGACACAGTTCAAAACTCGGTTTCTCGGGTCCCCTTCAGGTACTCGTAACTTGCACCTCGGATCTCTGTTTTCGATTCCGTAAATTTCTACGCGAAGCCTGTATGACCCTCTCGGTGCCCTGATAAACCGCTCGGGACATCGCGTCCTGTGGTGATCGCACACCGCGATCCAAAAACAGAAAAAATCAGACCCTGTTTCACCCCGGAACTGAGTACGCCCCGCCAAACGAGACGACTTGGTCGCGTGCATTCTTCACAGATACGTGCGCCTCATCGATACGGACGTATGAGATTTTGCGAAAGCTGATTCGGGTGTGCGTGCACACCGGAATCAACGAGTATCCGCGGACATCGCCCCGTATCCGTCTTTTCTGCATTTTACCCTAACTTCGTGCACACACGTCGGATCGAGACAAAACTTGTGCCATCAGACTCGTAGCGATACGCTGGTCCTGTGGGTCAAGTTTGGTCCGATTCTGAGAACGTTGACGAAATCGCGTGTCGTGGGCCCCACAGGCCCCGTTCGACGGGCGATTTTGTGATCGGCTCATCGGAATTCAAATCTGAAAGTTCCGTTGGGTTCGTATCAGCGTTCCTGACCTGTTGACACTAAGTTTGGTAAATTTGGAGACCGTTGACCCTGACACATTTTTCGGTGCAAAGCGGGCCCACCGGTGGACCCCGTTTTGGGCCAAAATTGCCGTTTTTGCCCTTGTCTCCAAATTGGACCCAAGGACAGACGATCCTAGCTGTTTGACACCTTCTGAGCATGATGGTACTGTTTATTTCAGCTTTCGGAGACATCTCTGGAAATTTCCGAAACCAGGACCTAAGTGGAATTCAAACATCAGGCAAGTGCACCTTGCCAAACTTGCAGTCATTATTTTCATATTTTCTGTAAAAATACTCTGCTGGATTTCTTGTGCAAATTCATATAAACTGATTTAAACTGCTTAACCTAGGGAACGTATGGCGTACCTAGTGTCCGATCATAGTCGGGTACCGACACCGTACGCGGTGTTGGGTTCGTCATTTAGAGATGGATTTACGATTCCCTTACTTTGTACTTGACCTATCAAGTACCCTACAACCCAGGACACTTGACACTATCATGGACAGAATCCTCCTGAGATATTCGTGGTGATTCTGTATAGGATACAGGACTTGATAGAGACATTTATTATAGACAGTATGACTTGTTGCATTAGTTATAATCCCGCTGACATGGACATGAGACGTTATGGTCATGGCTTGCGTGATTACATTGGGTGGGGAGAGACACACAGGCTACAGGCTGTTCTATATATATATCTACTATTATTGTGAGGTTGTAGACTCTCCAGCAGAGCTAGACCCTTTACGTGTTATTACTGCTACCCGGCTCTCCGACACAGAGCTTGTAGCGGTCTCAGCCTGAGTACTAGTGTCACGCCCCAGTCCCAAAATACCGTGGGACCAGACACGTGGCAATGGCCAGCAGTACGCACCGATGGACCAACTCAATATAATGGATCCATCAGGGCATACTTAAGCTGTAAAACAAGTCTACGACAATCATGGTACAACTAATCTCATCCACACAAGATATAAAATATGATCCACAGAATAATAAAGAATGTAAATCATCATCTAGTCTCACCAAGTACTTCGGGGAACAACCCGATAAATATCTAGTACAATGGTTCATCTGACCAGAATATAAAAGACTGAAATAAATAATAAAAGCTGAGCATGAACATGGATGCTCAAGAGAAGTCTTCAGCTAAGACATCGTCCTCGGATGGTGGTACAGCTCCTGGATCAGCTCCTGCTCCGGTCCCGTAAACCTCGGGATAAACCTCGTCTGCAAAATCTGGGGACAAAAATCCGGATCCAGGTCCTCAGGGGACATAGCAAGGTACAAGAAAGCTCATGCCAATAAATACAGATAAGCAGTGCAGCAAATAAATAACTAAATGAACAATGGGGGTAAATATGTAACCATCTAAGTGTAAATGCAAGTGAGAGCAGCACTAGTCTCAGGCTGAGCCACTACAAGCTCTGTGTCGGGGAGCCGGTAGCGGTAATAACCGGTAGTGGGTCTAGCTCTGCTACGAGAGTCTACGACCTCTCAATAATAGAAGATATATATATGTAAACAGCCTGTAGCCTGTGTGTCTCTCCCCACCCAATGTAACCACGCATATCATGACCATAACGTCTCATGCCCATGTCAAGCGCGATCATAGCTAAATACAACAAGTCATAAAGTATCTAAGAATATAATGTCCATGTCCTGTATCCTATACAGAATCACCACAAATATCTCGGGAAAATCCTGTCTCATGAATAGTGTCAAGTGTCCTGGGTCATAGGGTACTTGATAAGACAAGTACGGGAATAAAGTGTCACGGATGTCCATCTCTAGATGACCGTACCCAACAATGCGTACAGTGTCGGCACCCGACTGATAATCGGACGCTAAGTACGTCACACGGTCCTAGGTTGAGCATGTACGGTAGTATATATAAAGCAAGGAAAATAGATAACTAAGCTGCAGAGTTTGGCAAGGTACACTTGCCTGGGGTCCTGGATCCAACAACTGTCCCTGGATCAGTGGGTCCGGTGGGTACTCCTCCAAAAGCTGTAATAAACATCACCAACAGTCTCAGAAGATATCAAATAGCTAGAAACGCCTGTCCTTAAGTCCAATTCGGACACAGGGGCAAAAATGTCATTTTCGGGCCAAAGCGGGTCCACATGTGGGCCACTTTGCACCGGAAAGCGTGTCAGGGTCAAAGGTCTCCAAATTGCTCAAACTCAGTGTCTACAAGTCAGGAACGATGATACGAACCCAACGGAACTTCCAGAATTGGATTCCGATGAGCCGATCACAAAATCACCTGTCAAGTGGAGCCGGTGGGGCCCACGATACGTGATTTTGTCAACGTTCTCAGAATCGAACCAAACTTGGCTCACAGGACCAACGTATTGCTACGGATCCGATGGCACAAGTTTCGTCTCGATCCGACGTGTGTACACGAAGTTACAGCGTGTTCCAGAAAGGACGGATACGGGGTGTCGTCGGCGGATACGCGTTGATTCCGGGGTGCACGCACCTCCAAATCGACTTCTGCGAAATCTCACACGACCGTATCAACGTCGCGCACAGTTCGGTAAAGACCGCGTGCGACCAAGTCGTCCCGATTGGCGGGGCGTACTCAGTTCCGGGGTGAAACAGGGCGTTGTTTTTCCTGTTTTTGGATCGCGGTGTGCGATCACCACAGGACGCGATGCACCGAGCGAGTTGCACGGGCACCGAGAGGGTTATACAAGCTACGCATAGCAACTGACGGAAACTAAAACGGAGTTACGGGTTGAGAGAAACGATACCTGAACAGGACTCCGTGAACGCTGAAGTTCACGTGTCCGAGAGTCCAATTCCTCAATATTAAGCTGAAGCTTCGCTACGGTCTTATTAGCCTGTTCATCTTCTATTCCTTTGCTCTTAATAATACCAGCGTAGTCGCTCTTCATTTTTTTTTTTCTAAGCTGGTGCCATACAAAATCTTCTCTTTCTTTTCTTTTTTTCTTTTTCTGCCAACAAGGCAGAAACCTCAGCCTGTGTCTTCGAACTGAGCTTCTTATAAGAAGCCTTCAGTTTGTCATTCTCCATAAACCCTGGCTCCGGTCCCAGTGGCTGCCTCTTTGTGCTGATGACCTCACCACGAGCCTTTGCCTCCGCCTTCAGTTTCTTATTTCCCCTTCCAGAGTCAACCTATGCTGCTCTCCTTTTCAAGATTAGCCAATTAGGGTCATATATACATGACGATGGAAAGCTTGAAGAATTGGCACTTTAATTTCCAAGGGAATGCTAACATCGTCCTCTTCTCAATCTCATATTGTTCTTTATGTGCAAACCCCTTGGCTTCAAGTTGCTTGTCAAGCAAACCAATAGTTTATGTGATGGAAGAAAATAGGTTGCCTCCGGTTCCAAGATTAAACCTGTCGTATGAATCGAATCTCTTACTATCTGGTACCAGCCTGACAAGTGCCTATTATTGGTTTGGATGCCATGTGTGAGTAAAGACACCCACGCTTGCAGAGGAGTTGGTACTGCTTTAAATGTAGGTAAGGAAAATCCAGAAACATCCCCAAATGTTCCCATAGCCAAAGGAATTATTCAACTGGAGACATCCTTCAAACGACCACGCTCTGGCCTAGAATTCTGGCAGCTCCTCTAGGAACTCAGGAGGGAAGATGTCTGGCCATGTCCTATCTTGACGAAGGTCGGTCCCAATCTGGTGAAGATATTATTCTCTCACCATCGCGTCTTCCTCCAGCAGCGGAGAAGCCATGGAAGGTGCCTCTTCCGCGCATTGGCGATCCTGGACTCGACCCGATGGTAGAGGGAGGCAATCTGGATGAGCAGCGACTCCCATCGCAACCGGGACTCCCCACGCAACCTTCGCTTCTCCTTGCAGAACCATCGCTACTCCTCGTGGAGCCACCTCTGCTACTATCTCTCCCAGAAAGAGAAAGAGGAGGAGCAAGCAAAGATGGAGGATTTGGGAGGGGAAATCTAGGGTTAGGGTTTGGGATGACGGCTGCTGTTAGAGTTAGGTTAGGTTTTCTTAGGGAAAATAAATTATAAGGAAAAGGAAAGGAAGAGGTGTTTATATACATGTAGGATTTTGGTTTGGGTTGACCTAGGAATTAGAGCTTGGTCCACTTTTCTAGAAATTGGCCTTGGGCTCATATGGAAATGTTGGGGAGGGCTAGAATTTGCATTAATTGATGCAAAGATAGATTTAAATAACGGGTTTAATTAGGTTTAATTACACAATAGTTTCTAGGGTTTTAAAGCTGTTTCTGGAGTCCAATAAATTCACAGAAAATTACCCTATGTCCGGTTTTCCATTTTACACCATAAAATATTATTTCTATAATATTTTAATATTATTTGATAACATTTAAAAATCTTTTATTCACAAAATCCCGTAGTTTTATTTCTAGAAAATACAGACAAATTGGAAAAATATATTTTAACGTTTTTTAGAAAAATTAGGGTGTTTACAATCTACCCAACTTATAAAAATTTCGTCCTCGAAATTAAAAGTAAGCCATGGTAGAAGTCAAGGATGGTCTACGATTTGCATTGGTTAAATGCAAGGCTAGGTTTACCGGTGTGGGCTATGTTGCGCGTTGCACAAAAATGGAAATGGAAGATGGGCATGTCTAGGACAAGGGTGTGGAATTTGTAGGAAGGCAGTGACTAGGGAAGTACTCCAATCAAAATTCAACCTATGGTTATCTCTTCTCCCTTGTTTCAAATTATCCATATCCAAATTAAATTAAATCCAAATAACATCTTCAAGATTTAAATAAGCATGTATATTTTACCTCACGATCTCTAACTATCATAATTTCCTCTAGAAGTAATTCGAGTCCAATATTATTCCCACTTTCACTTATAAATTTTGTATGCTTCAACTTTTAAATTCCGTTCACATCCTCAATATTTCAGATAGGTAGTCCAACCATCAAATTTTTATTTCTTAATTCAAATCATCAAGTTGAAAATAATTTAAATGCAGTCCACCAATGTTCAAGTCTGAGATTCTATGTTTATCCTCTAAATTCGAATTGATGATTTTACCTTCATTATTCAAAAATTTAAATCATGTACTGAAGGTATAAATACTGGGTCCTCAATATCAATTCATTAATCATCTTAGTCATTCTTCTAAATTTTCTCAAAATTATATTGGCTTGAACCTCTCCCAATATAATCTTACTCGATCATAATCTAAAGAAATTCCTCTCGAGTTGACAGTGCACCGCTACCCAACTTAGAATTTACCCATCTATCACATAAGGCTATATACCTTAAGAAAATATTCCTTAATTTATTTACTCATGTCATTCAATCCTTAAAACTTCAATGCCGATTATATCACATATGATATGTCCTTAATTACGGAAGAATAATCCTCAAGTATGTGATCGGCCTATGGGGTATATCTAGTATTCTCTGTGTATCAATTTATACCAAGCACGAGGTTTCGTCTTTCCGAAATAAGGGAAGACGGAGACCAATAATAATAAAGAGTTCAAGGGCAGTGTAATAGAATAGAAGTATTGGGATCAAGACGTTTAAAGAATTCAGATAGGAATTGTCAAAGCAGTTGTGGATTGAAATCCTATTTTGGTAATTCCTATTCACATGCTCGTATTAATGCAGTTATGTAACCGATACGATATGGGACATGTCTAGGGCAAGTATATTCGCTCACTAATCACTACATATCTCAATCCACGTAAAGTATTATTGTGAGGGCGAATCAAGCGCACTATGGTTGATCAGACCGTAATACACTGATTCTGAATTGTATTATTGTGGGCCTCCCCAATAATACATATGTCATGAACAAGCTCGATAAAGAATAAGCTTGCAAAACTAGGCTATAAAATAGCGGCATAAGTCAAGGTAGTATAGGAAATATAAGCACGCTAGATGATGAAAGGAGGTACAAATTTATTCAAGTTCACAAAACAAACAAATAAGCAACAATAATAAAAGACTCTACAATCTCTACAGTCATCATACGACATCCTTGTCTAAGTTGCTAGTCGACCAAATAGGGGTAAGGACCTCTAGATTCTATTGTCTGAATAACCACTGTCGTCTTTTGCTAGCATGCGATTAATGCCATTCAGTTACACCGCATCGATGGGTCAAGTGGACTATGTGGTACTAGTCTCAAGGGAAAGGGAATATAACTTGCATCGAGGTGGGGGTACAAGTTACGTAATTTTAACACTAAGGGAAAAATCATCGGGTCACAATCTACAAGATTAACTCAAACTTATCGAACTCTAATTACCAAGAACAAAATTTTCAGATTCTAGACTACCGCTATAATCCTAGCAAACTATGGGTCCTTAACAAGGAATAAAATTTCTTGGCCTACTATCAGAAGTGTCAGGTGGCACGAATTGAAAGACGGAGGAAAGAAGAACATATTTTAGTCGTTGCACATTAGCGAACGTTAAGGTCGTAGATGAACAACATATGAAATTAAATATGGGGCTCTTAGATAATAGCATGGTTTTCTAGGGGAATGTGGTATGCTAGTTGCTATGGTTGAGGTATGATTAGGAAAATGTTCTATACCTTGCTCTTGGCTTTCTAAGGCACTGTCTACTTATCTCAAGACAAGAATCTAAATTTATAGTTCTCCAATACTTATCTAACTGCGAAGGTTAGGTTCCTCAATACTAGGGTCAAACATTATGGTAAAACTTCTAACTAACTCAAGTAGTGTCTATGCTACTCTCAAGTCTTCATAATACATCAGGGGTAAGGGTAAACCAATTCTAGAGATAAGGAATTCTAGGGTTCACTAGATAATCTAAACTTAGTGGGGTGTCAACACTCTAGTAGTACTCTTAATAGGAAGGTTACCTTACTCATCATCTAACAACAGGAACTTATATATTCTAAGAGAGGCTATACTTAAGAAACTAATAGGGAAGCACATGAATCAAGCAGGATGCAATTTATCCGAATGGATTGGAAGGAGGATGAGTCATAGTCAGTGTGGATGAGATCCTATACTCTAATCCTAGTGGCAGGCTTGCTCGGTCCCTAAGTTGAAACCAAACAATTTAGTCGTAGACCTGCATGGGCCACCACAAAAACCATGTCACGCCCCAGTCCCAAAATACCGTGGGACCAGACACGTGGCAATGGCCAGCAGTACGCACCGATGGACCAACTCAATATAATGGATCCATCAGGGCATACTTAAGCTGTAAAACAAGTCTACGACAATCATGGTACAACTAATCTCATCCACACAAGATATAAAATATGATCCACAGAATAATAAAGAATGTAAATCATCATCTAGTCTCACCAAGTACTTCGGGGAACAACCCGATAAATATCTAGTACAATGGTTCATCTGACCAGAATATAAAAGACTGAAATAAATAATAAAAGCTGAGCATGAACATGGATGCTCAAGAGAAGTCTTCAGCTAAGACATCGTCCTCGGATGGTGGTACAGCTCCTGGATCAGCTCCTGCTCCGGTCCCGTAAACCTCGGGATAAACCTCGTCTGCAAAATCTGGGGACAAAAATCCGGATCCAGGTCCTCAGGGGACATAGCAAGGTACAAGAAAGCTCATGCCAATAAATACAGATAAGCAGTGCAGCAAATAAATAACTAAATGAACAATGGGGGTAAATATGTAACCATCTAAGTGTAAATGCAAGTGAGAGCAGCACTAGTCTCAGGCTGAGCCACTACAAGCTCTGTGTCGGGGAGCCGGTAGCGGTAATAACCGGTAGTGGGTCTAGCTCTGCTACGAGAGTCTACGACCTCTCAATAATAGAAGATATATATATATAAACAGCCTGTAGCCTGTGTGTCTCTCCCCACCCAATGTAACCACGCATATCATGACCATAACGTCTCATGCCCATGTCAAGCGCGATCATAGCTAAATGCAACAAGTCATAAAGTATCTAAGAATATAATGTCCATGTCCTGTATCCTATACAGAATCACCACAAATATCTCGGGAAAATCCTGTCTCATGAATAGTGTCAAGTGTCCTGGGTCATAGGGTACTTGATAAGACAAGTACGGGAATAAAGTATCACGGATGTCCATCTCTAGATGACCGTACCCAACACTGCGTACAGTGTCGGCACCCGACTGATAATCGGACGCTAAGTACGTCACACGGTCCTAGGTTGAGCATGTACGGTAGTATATATAAAGCAAGGAAAATAGATAACTAAGCTGCAGAGTTTGGCAAGGTACACTTGCCTGGGGTCCTGGATCCAACAACTGTCCCTGGATCAGTGGGTCCGGTGGGTACTCCTCCAAAGGCTGTAATAAACATCACCAACAGTCTCAGAAGATATCAAATAGCTAGAAACGCCTGTCCTTAAGTCCAATTCGGACACAGGGGCAAAAAGGTCATTTCCCGGCCAAAGCGGGTCCACATGTGGGCCACTTTGCACCGGAAAGCGTGTCAGGGTCAAAGGTCTCCAAATTGCTCAAACTCAGTGTCTACAAGTCAGGAACGATGATACGAACCCAACGGAACTTCCAGAATTGGATTCCGATGAGCCGATCACAAAATCACCTGTCAAGTGGAGCCGGTAGGGCCCACGATACGTGATTTTGTCAACGTTCTCAGAATCGAACCAAACTTGGCTCACAGGACCAACGTATTGCTACGGATCCGATGGCGTAAGTTTCGTCTCGATCCGACGTGTGTACACGAAGTTACAGCGTGTTCCAGAAAGGACGGATACGGGGTGTCGTCGACGGATACGCGTTGATTCCGGGGTGCACGCACCTCCAAATCGACTTCTGCGAAATCTCACACGACCGTATCAACGTCGCGCACAGTTCGGTAAAGACCGCGTGCGACCAAGTCGTCCCGATTGGCGGGGCGTACTCAGTTCCGGGGTGAAACAGGGCGTTGTTTTTCCTGTTTTTGGATCGCGGTGTGCGATCACCACAGGACGCGATGCACCGAGCGAGTTGCACGGGCACCGAGAGGGTTATACAGGCTACGCATAGCAACTGACGGAAACTAAAATGGAGTTACGGGTTGAGAGAAACGATACCTGAACAGGACTCCGTGAACGCTGAAGTTCACGTGTCCGAGAGTCCAATTCCTCAATATTAAGCTGAAGCTTCGCTACGGTCTTATTAGCCTGTTCATCTTCTATTCCTTTGCTCTTAATAATACCAGCGTAGTCGCTCTTCATTTTTTTTTTCTAAGCTGGTGCCATACAAAATCTTCTCTTTCTTTTCTTTTTTTCTTTTTCTGCCAACAAGGCAGAAACCTCAGCCTGTGTCTTCGAACTGAGCTTCTTATAAGAAGCCTTCAGTTTGTCATTCTCCATAAACCCTGGCTCCGGTCCCAGTGGCTGCCTCTTTGTGCTGATGACCTCACCACGAGCCTTTGCCTCCGCCTTCAGTTTCTTATTTCCCCTTCCAGAGTCAACCTATGCTGCTCTCATTTTCAAGATTAGCCAATTAGGGTCATATATACATGACGATGGAAAGCTTGAAGAATTGGCACTTTAATTTCCAAGGGAATGCTAACATCGTCCTCTTCTCAATCTCATATTGTTCTTTATGTGCAAACCCCTTGGCTTCAAGTTGCTTGTCAAGCAAACCAATAGTTTATGTGATGGAAGAAAATAGGTTGCCTCCGGTTCCAAGATTAAACCTGTCGTATGAATCGAATCTCTTACTATCTGGTACCAGCCTGACAAGTGCCTATTATTGGTTTGGATGCCATGTGTGAGTAAAGACACCCACGCTTGCAGAGGAGTTGGTACTGCTTTAAATGTAGGTAAGGAAAATCCAGAAACATCCCCAAATGTTCCCATAGCCAAAGGAATTATTCAACTGGAGACATCCTTCAAACGACCACGCTCTGGCCTAGAATTCTGGCAGCTCCTTTAGGAACTCAGGAGGGAAGATGTCTGGCCATGTCCTATCTTGACGAAGGTCGGTCCCAATCTGGTGAAGATATTATTCTCTCACCATCGCGTCTTCCTCCAGCAGCGGAGAAGCCATGGAAGGTGCCTCTTCCGCGCATTGGCGATCCTGGACTCGACCCGATGGTAGAGGGAGGCAATCTGGATGAGCAGCGACTCCCATCGCAACCGGGACTCCCCACGCAACCTTCGCTTCTCCTTGCAGAACCATCGCTACTCCTCGTGGAGCCACCTCTGCTACTATCTCTCCCAGAAAGAGAAAGAGGAGGAGCAAGCAAAGATGGAGGATTTGGGAGGGGAAATCTAGGGTTAGGGTTTGGGATGACGGCTGCTGTTAGAGTTAGGTTAGGTTTTCTTAGGGAAAATAAATTATAAGGAAAAGGAAAGGAAGAGGTGTTTATATACATGTAGGATTTTGGTTTGGGTTGACCTAGGAATTAGAGCTTGGTCCACTTTTCTAGAAATTGGCCTTGGGCTCATATGGAAATGTTGGGGAGGGCTAGAATTTGCATTAATTGATGCAAAGATAGATTTAAATAACGGGTTTAATTAGGTTTAATTACACAATAGTTTCTAGGGTTTTAAAGCTGTTTCTGGAGTCCAATAAATTCACAGAAAATTATCCTATGTCCGGTTTTCCATTTTACACCATAAAATATTATTTCTATAATATTTTAATATTAATTGATAACATTTAAAAATCTTTTATTCACAAAATCCCGTAGTTTTATTTCTAGAAAATACAGACAAATTGGAAAAATATATTTTAACGTTTTTTAGAAAAATTAGGGTGTTTACAACTAGTGTTGCTCTCATTTGCATATCACATAGATGGTTACTTAGCTTACCCTGCTGTTCATTTATTTATTGCACTGCTTATTCAGTTGGCTTGTTTTATCTTGTGCCTTGCTATGTCCACTGAGGACCTGGAATGGATTATGTCCCCAGGTTTAGCTGAGGAGCAGTATCCCGAGATATACGGGACCGGAGCTGAAGCTATTGCTGGAGCTGAACCGAACACTGAAGACGAGGTGACTGCCGAGGACTTCTCCTGAGTGCCCGTCCCAGTACTCATTTATTTACTTCATGTTTATATCTTTTTGTTCCTGGCCTGTAGAGCCAGTTATTTCAGACTTAAGTCAGATTTTTGCTCCGACTGACTTGCTGTGATTTGTTGTTGCTACTTATTTCCATTTAGTATGCAGTTTATTTCTTTACCTTTATGGATGAGATTAGTGTGACTTGTGTAGTAGACCTTATTTACAGCTTAAGTACGCCCTGATGGTTCCATTAAATTGGGTTATCCATCGGTGCGTGCTGCTGGCCATTGCCACGTATCTCCAGTCCCTCGGCATTTTGGGACTGGGGCGTGACATGGTTTTTGTGGTGGCCGATGCAGGTCCTACTAAATTGTTCGGTTTCAACTTAGGGACCGAACAGGCCTGCAATAAGATAGGTTATAGGATCTCATCCATTGATTGAATCATTTTTGAACTCTATGTCGAATTCAATTTAATTGCTTGAATTGTATCCTGTTTTGATTCCTCTGTGCGTTCTCATTGTTTCCTTTTGGTACAGAGTTATGGATCCCAGAAGTGGTGACGAGACCCCCTTGGGAACACCGACTGAAGCAGGGTTTACCTGCGAAGCTGGAACGACGCCAGATACCAGAGGACAATCCTCCCAGAGCAATCAAACTGGCCAGCCAAGTTCCAGGTTCAGGCGTGATGACATCCCGCCTCCTCCCCAGTTCCTTCCTACGATGCCTGTCTTTCCCCCAGGACAGGCAATGGACGACCAGCAAATGTTCCAGATGTTCTACGCCATGATGCAGGCACAACAACAGATCCAACAGGAGACCCAACGCCGAGAGGCCGAGAACCTAAGGAACAGCCTAGTCGCAGCATTGGAACATGCAAACCCACCAAATAGGCGGCCAGCGACGGGATATATTACAGATTTCCGCCAACTCAAGCCCCGTACCTTCTCGGGCAAGGAAGGACCAACTGAAGTGCATGAATGGCTTACAAACACACAGCATTAGTTGGAGGCCGCCGAACTACCAAGGGACAAATGGATGACTGCCGTCAGGATGCAACTGACGGACAACGCACATCATTGGTGGTTGTCCGAAGAAAGAAGGCTCGGACATGATCAGGTTACCTGGGAGGAGTTCTCCAGACTCTTCCAGGAAATGTACATCCCCGCTGTGGCTCGGTCAGAACTCCGAGACAGATTCAACCGCCTGATCCAGGGCAACATGACGGTGGAGGAATATAACGCCGAATTCATTCGCCTGAGCCGCTTCGCCCTTCGCTAATTCCTACCGAAGAGGAGAAGGCGGAAAAGTTCTTTGATGGTCTCAGGTTCGAGCTTCAAAAGTTAATCGGATCGGTCGCGCCCACCTCTTACACCGACGTCCTAGCTGCAGCACGTCGGCTGGAGCTTGTTACTCGGAGGGAATCAAGCCTGAAACGTCCCTTCACCTCAGCACCGTCCAAGTCATCACCAGGGGAATCTGCTAAACGGCCCCAGAAGAGCCCGTCTCCAAGAGCAGCAACTAAGAACCTGCCTACTTGCCACTACTGCAGCAAGGTAGGACATATTGAAAAGGAATGTCGACGCAAGCTGGGACTCTGCCTGGTTTGCGGATCTGGACAACACTTCTCAAAGGACTGCTCGGAACGTCGAGAGGGAGTTCCGAATCAACCAGCTCCACCTGCACCTAGGCCAGCTCTTCCAGCTGGGGGAGCAACTCAGACAGGGCCTGGAGGAGCCAGGCCACCTCTACCACCTCAGGCAGTATTGTTCCAACAAGCTCGTCAGCAAAGGGGTCCCGCTCAGGGACGAGGTCAGGCATATGCACTAGCAGTCACTGAGGAAGCTACTGCAGGCGAAGTGATAGCAGGTACCATATTAGTAGCTTCAATTCCTACTGTAGCATTATTTGATTCTGGAGCTTCGCATTCATTTATTGCTGCTAGCTTCGTAGCCACCCATAGAATAGCTACCGCACCTCTCTCGAAGATGAAGAGAATTCTAACGGGAGGTGGAATTATCCCGGTTAGTGATACTTGTAGATCATGTTCGGTAGTAGTATGTGGCCGAGAGATGCGAGCCCAATTCCTGATCTTTTCTATGCCTGATTACGATGTTGTACTTGGTATGGACTGGTTAAGTCAGTACCATGCGACACTAGATTGCCGGCTTGGAAAAGTGATATTTAGACCCCCTAGCCTTCCTGAGTTTGAATTTCTACGAGGAGCTGTAGAATAAGGGGTCCAGCCAACTCTTAGGGTATTAACTGTAGAAGAAGATTCAAGTTACCCAAGAGTCATAACGGAATTTGTGGATGTGTTTTCCGACGATCTTCCAGGTTTACCACCTGATCGGGAGATAGAATTCATAATAGACCTAACTCCAGGAGCCGAACCTATCACTTCATCGGTATATCGGCTAGCACCTAAGGAGTTAGTGGAGCTGAAAACACAAGTTGACGACCTTCTGGAGAAAGGATTTATCCGGCCCAGTATTTTACCATGGGGAGCACCTATACTTTTTGTACCCAAGAAGGACGGATCTGTACGACTGTGCATTGATTACAGAGCCCTTAATGCTGTAACTATTAAGAACCGGTACCCATTACCACGCATTGATGATTTGTTTGACCAATTGAGTGGTGCTAAGGTATTCTCAAAGATTGACCTTAGATCCGGTTATCACCAGATTAGGGTGAAGAAGGAAGATATCCCAAAGACGGCCTTCAGAACTAAGTATGGACATTATGAGTTCCTAGTTATGCCGTTTGGTTTAACCAACGCACCCGCCGTATTTATGAGTTTGATGAACGGGGTCTTCCATCAGTACTTGGATAAGTTCGTGGTGGTGTTCATTGATGATATCCTAGTCTACTCCAAGAACCACGAAGAGCACGAGGAACACCTTAGAATTGTGCTAGAAACCTTGAGAAGGGAGAAGCTGTATGCCAAGCTCAGCAAATGTGAGTTCTGTATGGACAAGGTGCTATTCTTAGGACATATTATCTCGGATGAAGGACTGTCTGTGGACCCAGAAAAAGTCACTGCTATAGAAACCTGGCCTACCCCTACCTCTGTTGCAGAAGTGAGAAGTTTTCTTGGACTTGCTGGGTATTACCGGCGGTTCGTAGAAAATTTTTCAAGGATCGCAGAGCCGATGACTAAGCTGACACGGAAGGATCAGGAGTTCCTATGGACGGAAGAATGCCAGAATGCCTTCGAAGAACTGAAGAGGCGTCTAACAACAGCACCAGTCTTGACTCTTCCCTCAGGGTCAGGAGGTTTTGTTGTATACAGTGATGCGTCCGGTAGTGGACTAGGTTGTGTCTTGATGCAACATGGCAAGGTTATCGCTTATGCATCGAGGCAGCTGAAGGTCCACGAGAAGAACTACCCAACGCACGATCTGGAGCTAGCTGCAGTGATTTTTGCATTGAAGATCTAGAGACATTATCTGTATGGAGAAAAGGTCGAGATATTCACTGATCATAAGAGCTTGAAGTATGTTTATACACAGAAGGAGCTCAACATGAGGCAAAGGCGTTGGCTTGAGCTGATGGTGGACTTTGACATCGATCTGTAGTACCACCCGGGGAAAGCAAATGTTGTAGCCGACGCCCTCAGCAGAAAACCCTCGGCTTATTTCTTAACGGAGCAGCCTCAGCTATTACAAGACTTGCAAGATCTTCAGATAGAGGTTGTTCTACCTGGACAAAATGGTTTGCTGGCTAACCTCGAAGTGAAGTCATCGCTGGTGGAGAAAATCAAGGAAGCTTTGCCTAATGATGCCAGATTCCGAAGGCTGAAAGAGAGAACAGAAGCAGGCCTGCAGACGGGACTTCGCATCCACGAGGACGGAACGTTAAGGTACGGAAATCGCCTATGTGTTCCAAATGGAGAATTAAGGCAGAAATTGATGACAGAAGCCCATAGCTCCCTCTACTCGGTTCATCCAGGAGGAACCAAGATGTACCGGGACCTAAGACAATATTACTGGTGGCATGGAATGAAAAGGGAGATTGCCCGATTTGTGACAAAATGCTTAGTCTGCCAGCAGGTGAAGGCCGAGCACCAAAGGACTGCAGGTATGTTGCAGCCGCTTCCCATCCCTGAATGGAAGTGGGAGCATATTACCATGGACTTCGTCACTGGATTTCCAAGAAGCCCTAGTGGTAAGGATGCAGTATGGGTCATCGTGGATCGGCTCACTAAGTCGGCTCACTTCTTGCCGTTCAGAGTTGGACAATCCACGGAAGTACTAGCCGACATGTATATGCGTCAGATCGTAAAATTACATGGAGTGCCGGTTAGTATTGTATCAGATCGAGACTCGAGATTTACATCTCACTTCTGGCGAAGCATGAAAGAGAGTCTCGACACCAGGCTCAAGTTCAGTACTGCCTATCATCCTCAGACAGATGGACAGTCAGAGCGCACAATTCAGATCCTAGAAGATATGCTGCGATCTTGTATACTGGACTTTGGAGGATCTTGGGAAGATCACCTGCATTTAGTGGAGTTCTCCTACAACAATAGCTATCAGGCAAGCATTCAGATGGCACCTTTCGAGGCGTTGTACGGAAGGAAGTGCAGATCTCCAATATGCTGGAGCGACGTTGGCGAACGTCAAATACTGGGTCCAGAGTTGGTAACAGAGACAGTAGAGAAAGTAAAACAGAATCAGAACCATCTCCGGGCAGCCCAGGATAGACAGAAGCATTGGGCCGATGCACACAGACGACCCCTGGAGTTCAAGGAAGGAGAGCATGTATTTTTGAGGATCTCGCCCACTAGAGGTACTATCAGATTTGGCAGCAGAGGCAAGTTAAGCCCAAGGTACATTGGGCCATTTGATATCTTGGAGCGCATTGGTGAGGTGGCTTACCGTCTTGCATTACCTCCACCCTTAGAGGGAGTGCATGACGTATTCCACGTCTCACAATTGAGGAGATATGTGACGGACCCAAGCCATATAGTTGATCATTCTGAGATTTCAGTGGGACCTAGCCTGAGATACGAAGAGCAGCCAGTGGGTATACTCGACACCAGCGAGAAGACACTGCGAGGGCAGACAATCAGGCTGGTTCGAGTAGCTTGGAAACAGCACTCTCCTGGCGAATCGACCTGGAAGCGAGAAGATGTTATGCGGCAGCGTTATCCACACCTATTTGCAGAATCAGGTAGAACTTAAGCATTCTTTAATTCTGTAAATCTTGCCTTTATAGTTTCCCTTCGATTGCGAGGACGCAATCCTCTTAAGGGGGGTAGATTGTAAACACCCTAAATTTTTTCAAATATTTTTAAAATCAATTTTGGGATTTAATATGCATTTTTCAGGAATTTACATAGGACCTGTGGTGAGTTTGTAATTTTTAAATGCCAATAACTAACATTAAAATAAAATGAAAATATGATTTTATGGTGTAAAATAGAAAACCGGACTTAGGGTAATTTTCTGGGAATTTATTGGGCCTCAGACCTATTTTTTAAAAGCCTAAAAACTATTTTTATTAATTAATTAATTATTAATGTTATTATTATTATTAAATTACTGTTTTTATTATTTATTTTCTGTTTCTTGGGCCCGGCACGGCCCAGTGGGCCGAGCCCGTTAGCAGCTGACCCAGCCCAGCCTCACACCCCCTAGCGGGTCGGGCGGGTCCGCTCACCCGGAGCCCGCCGCCCGACCCGACCCGCTTCTTCACCCCTCTCCCCTGTCACCCCACGACCGGGCGAAATCCCCGCCGCCGCCGCAATTTTCGGTCGGCCACGACCCCACGTCGTCTCCCCTCCGGACCCCTCGCCCACGACGCCCCGGCCAGCCCTCCCTCGACCCCCTATAAAAACCCCCTAGCTCCGGTCCTCCTCCTCGCTCAATCCTCCCCTACCCGAGCCCTCGCCGGAACCCTAGCCGCTGCCCTCAGCCCCTCGCCGGAACCCGCCGACCAGCGCCGACGCCGGCTGTCACGCAATTCAAGTTCAGGAAACATTTGCACTTTGAGAATATTTATGGACTTATTGTATGGAACGCTCTTTGCAAAACCATATCGATAATATCTCAGAGTCATAGCAACGGTTTGGGCCAAAGAATCGATTCCGCTCTGATACCATTCTGTCACGCCCCGGACCCGCCCGGGCCACCGCTCCGCCCTGCCCCGCCCCGTGCGGCCGGGATTCAACGAACCGGACACGTATCACCGTGCCTCGGCGCGCCGGACGCGAATCACCGCGCCCGTCCTGCGGGTGCGAGGGAGGAAGGGAGCCAAGCGAATGGCCCGTTCGAGCTTTCGGGGGACGTGATGCCGCACGGGCCTGGGGTTGCGCCCGTGCAAGGCCAATCGTTTAAGTTGATAGTTGGCTATCATCGCATCAATCGAGTAAGCAACGGAAAGGGACTTGTTGCAATGCAATGCATTAGCCAACTGAGTGTTCGGGACAATCGAGGCAACTTGGGTTTCCTTTAGCAAAGGCACACGTTCGTTCCATACATTATGCCCCCTTATACGATAGCATTCTCGGGGCAACAATCGAAACCAGGATTCCGGGTCTTCGGGACTGTGGCACGCCTATCGCTTCCTCGGACGATCCAGTACCTGCGAACAAGTAAACTGTTGGTGGGTCAGCACTTTATACAAGTACTGGTGAGATAAATCAACTGAACAGAAACAAGCATTCACTCAAACAGGCACTAAGTAATCATGTTATAAAACATTACATTACTAGTGATCTTTCTAGTTTTACCTAGGTTCGTTTCATGCAGTTCTAGCAGAGTCGATTTACTTGTTTAGAAACATGTTTGGAAACAGAGTTTCATATTGAATATGCAAGCAAGCAAACCGTTCATGTTTCAGGATGTGCGCAGTGTGTCTCGTACGACTCGAGGGTCTGATACATAGCTAGACACACGATGCACATTCTTAGGGGCAGTCACTATCCAAGCCAACACAATGACTTAGCTATATGCAGGGCGGTCCCCGAGTATCTTAGGATCGGCAGCTGGGGGAACAGCATACCAATGACTCTTTTATCTGATGCTAATGGCAGCTGTGACTCATGGTTGCTTTGCACTATCATGGTAGCAGCCGGGACACATGCAGTTCAGCTCTCCACCAATAGCCATTGTTCGACCGCGTACGAATGCATGGAACACTATCAAATAAACTCTTAGTATGCAGACGAGACGAACCATCAGAATACACTCTTTATTGCGGGGCAATTCGACTTATCACTTGAACACGTTCAGGCACAGTATGGTTCTCTCGAAGCATAGACGATAGTGAACATATTCATGCACTCTAAGCAGGCGATACAGGATTCTCGTTTAGCAGACATTGATTCAAAGACAAGCTAGGTGAGTTCGTTCATTAACATGCAAGGCATGTTCTATCATTCTCTTAAGAAAACATTGCAAGCAAAAACTCAGGTTATTATTAAGGCGTGCAAGAATCAGAGAACGAAGTTCTGCCCACTCACCTTGATATATAACGCCGGCGCGGAGCGGGGCGTTACATACTTACCAACCAACAAAAAGTTTCGTCCTCGAAACTTCAAGGATAAACTTCTCGATATCCCGAGTAGCGATAGTGCCATCCCTCGCCGTACTCAATTGAAACAATCAAGCAATTCAAGTTCAGGAAACATTTGCACTTTGAGAATATTTATGGACTTATTGTATGGAACGCTCTTTGCAAAACCATATCGATAATATCTCAGAGTCATAGCAACGGTTTGGGCCAAAGAATCGATTCCGCTCTGATACCATTCTGTCACGCCCCGGACCCGCCCGGGCCGCCGCTCCGCCCTGCCCCGCCCCGTGCGGCCGGGATTCAACGAACCGGACACGTATCACCGTGCCTCGGCGCGCCGGACGCGAATCACCGCGCCCGTCCCGCGGGTGCGAGGGAGGAAGGGAGCCAAGCGAATGGCCCGTTCGAGCTTTCGGGGGACGTGATGCCGCACGGGCCTGGGGTTGCGCCCGTGCAAGGCCAATCGTTTAAGTTGATAGTTGGCTATCATCGCATCAATCGAGTAAGCAGCGGAAAGGGACTTGTTATAATGCAATGCATTAGCCAACTGAGTGTTCGGGACAATCGAGGCAACTTGGGTTTCCTTTAGCAAAGGCACACGTTCGTTCCATACATTATGCCCCTTTATACGATAGCATTCTCGGGGCAACAATCGAAACCAGGATTCCGGGTCTTCGGGACTGTGGCACGCCTATCGCTTCCTCGGACGATCCAGTACCTGCGAACAAGTAAACTGTTGGTGGGTCAGCACTTTATACAAGTACTGGTGAGATAAATCAACTGAACAGAAACAAGCATTCACTCAAACAGGCACTAAGTAATCATGTTATAAAATATTACATTACTAGTGATCTTTCTAGTTTTACCTAGGTTCGTTTCATGCAGTTCTAGCAGAGTCGATTTACTTGTTTAGAAACATGTTTGGAAACATAGTTTCATATTGAATATGCAAGCAAGCAAACCGTTCATGTTTTAGGGTGTGCGCAGTGTGTCTCGTGCGACTCGAGGGTCTGATGCATAGCTAGACACACGATGCACATTCTTAGGGGCAGTCACTATCCAAGCCAAAACAATGACTTAGCTATATGCAGGGCGGTCCCCGAGTATCTCAGGATTGGCAGCTGGGGGAACAGCATACCAATGACTCTTTTATCTGATGCTAATGGCAGCTGTGACTCATGGTTGCTTTGCACTATCATGGTAGCAGCCGAGACATATGCAGTTCAGCTCTCCACCAATAGCCATTGTCCGACCGCGTGCAAATGCATGGAACACTATCAAATAAACTCTTAGTATGCAGACGAGACGAACCATCAGAATACACTCTTTGTTGCGGGGCAATCCGACTTATCACTTGAACACGTTCAGGCACAGTATGGTTCTCTCGAAGCATAGACGATAGTGAACATATTCATGCACTCTAAGCAGGCGATACAGGATTCTCGTTTAGCAGACATTGATTCAAAGACAAGCTAGGTGAGTTCGTTCATTAACATGCAAGGCAGGTTCTATCATTCTCTTAAGAAAATATTGCAAGCAAAAACTCAGGTTATTATTAAGGCGTACAAGAATCAGAGAACGAAGTTCTGCCCACTCACCTTGATATATAACGCCGGCGCGGAGCGGGGTGTTACACCGGCGACCCTTCCTCCTCTTCCTCCTCCTCCTCCAGCAAGCAAAACCCACCCTAGGCCGAGCCGACCCTCCCAGGCGGACCCGACGCCGGCCGACCCCTTCGGCGCCGCCCTAGCCGGCCGACGACGCCTCGACCGTCCAGCGCTCCTCTAGCGAAGCCCGGACACGCGGACACAGCCCAGCCCTAGGCCGGACACAGCGGGACACGAACTCGCGTGTCGGACACAGTTCAAAACTCGGTTTCTCGGGTCCCCTTCAGGTACTCGTAACTTGCACCTCGGATCTCTGTTTTCGATTTCGTAAATTTCTACGCGAAGCCTGTATGACCCTCTCGGTGCCCTGACAAACCGCTCGGGGCATCGCGTCCTGTGGTGATCGCACACCGCGATCCAAAAACAGGAAAAATCAGACCCTGTTTCACCCCGGAACTGAGTACGCTCCGCCAAACGGGACGACTTGGTCGCGTGAGGTCTTCACAGATACGTGCGCCTCGTCGATACGGACGTGTGAGATTTTGCGGAAGCTGATTCGGGTGTGCGTGCACACCGGAATCAACGCGTATCCGCGAACATCGCCCCGTATCCGCCTTTTCTGCATTTCACCCTAACTTCGTGCACACATGTCGGATCGAGACGAAACTTGCGCCATCAGACTCGTAGCGATACGCTGGTCCTGTGGGTCAAGTTTGGTCCGATTCTGAGAACGTTGACGAAATCGCGTGTCGTGGGCCCCACAAGCCCCGCTCGACGGGCGATTTTGTGATCGGCTCATCGGAATTCAAATTTGAAAGTTTCGTTGGGTTCGTATCAGCGTTCCTGACCTGTTGACACTAAGTTTGGTGAATTTGGAGACCGTTGACCCTGACACGTTTTTCGGTGCAAAGCGGGCCCACCGGTGGACCCCATTTTGGGCCGAAATTACCGTTTTTGCCCTTGTCTCCAAATTGGACCCAAGGACAGGCGATCCTAGCTGTTTGACACCTTCTGAGCGTGATGGTACTGTTTATTTCAGCTTTCGAAGACATCTCTAGAAATTTCCGAAACCAGGACCTAAGTGGAATTCAAACATCAGGCAAGTGCACCTTGCCAAACTTGCAGTCATTATTTTCATATTTTCTGTAAAAATACTCTGCTGGATTTCTTGTGCAAATTCATATAAACTGATTTAAACTGCTTAACCTAGGGAACGTATGGCGTACCTAGTGTCCGATCATAGTCGGGTACCGACACCGTACACGTTGTTGGGTTCGTCATTTAGAGATGGATTTACGATTCCCTTACTTTGTACTTGACCTATCAAGTACCCTACAACCCAGGACACTTGACACTATCATGGACAGAATCCTCCTGAGATATTCGTGGTGATTCTGTATAGGATACAGGACTTGATAGAGACATTTATTATAGACAGTATGACTTATTGCATTAGTTATAATCCCGCTGACATGGACATGAGACATTATGGTCATGGCTTACGTGATTACATTGGGTGGGGAGAGACACACAGGCTACATGCTGTTCTATATATATATCTACTATTATTGTGAGGTTGTAGACTCTCCAGCAGAGCTAGACCCTTTACGTGTTATTACTGCTACCGGCTCCCCGACACAGAGCTTGTAGCGGTCTCAGCCTGAGTACTAGTGTTTCTCTCATTTGTATATCACATAGATGGTTACTTAGCTTACCCTACTGTTCATTTATTTATTGCACTGCTTATTCAGTTGGCTTGTTTTATCTTGTGCCTTGCTATGTCCACTGAGGACCTGGAATGGATTATGTCCCCAGGTTTAGCTGAGGAGCAGTATCCCGAGATATACGGGACCGGAGCTGAAGCTATTGCTGGAGCTGAACCGAACACTGAAGATGAGGTGACTGCCGAGGACTTCTCCTGAGTGCCCGTCCCAGTACTCATTTATTTACTTCATGTTTATATCTTTTTGTTCCTGGCCTGTAGAGCCAGTTATTTCAGACTTAACTCGGATTGTTGCTCCGACTGACTTGCTGTGATTTGTTGTTGCTACTTATTTCCATTCAGTATGCAGTTTATTTCTTTACCTTTATGGATGAGATTAGTGTGACTTGTGTAGTAGACCTTATTTACAGCTTAAGTACGCCCTGATGGTTCCATTAAATTGGGTTATCCATCGGTGCGTGCTGCTGGCCATTGCCACGTATCTCCAGTCCCTCGGCATTTTGGGACTGGAGCGTGACAGGTTATTTGATCACCCTGTGGCCTCTAAGGTCGGTTGAGTGTTCTCTTAGTCGTAGTTTACTTGCGAATTACGCTATTTGTAGTCCGTCGTATCTGTAGTTCATGTGTAGTTAGTTGTTCTCTTTTGTATATGACTATTGTATATGTTATGCCTTAGTTATTTTTCTGCCTGTACATATCTACTGTAGATGCTATACACTAGCAGAATAAGTCAAATTAGCGACGTCTGGAAACGTCGCTAAATGGCCTAAAAACGTCGGTAAAATTTTTTTAGCGACGTTTCAATGAAGTCGCCTTTAAGCTAGTCGCTGACAGAAAAATATCTCAAAACGTCGCTATAGCGACGTTTTCTAGCGACGTATTTGCGTCGCTAATATTTTTCATATTAGCAACGTTTAGCGACTCAACGTCGCTAAATTAGCGACGTGTTTGTGTCGCTAAACGTCGCTAAAGTTTTTCTGTTTAGCGATATTTTGCAACATATTTAACGACGTTTTATTGACCTGACAAATACTGCCATGTCAGCAATTTAGCGACATTCATCGACGTATTTAGCGACGTATTTAACGACATTCAGCGACGTATTTAGCCACGTATATAAACGTCGCTAAATTTTTAGTGAAAATAAAAAAAGGAATATAAAATGGTTTCCAAACCAATCTTCCTGCAGTTTATGAATTCATAATTTATATAAATAGACCCGGAGCAACCCTCCATTGAATTTCCTGGGTTCGTCGACCCCTTCGGTAGAATACTCAACACCGATAAATTAACATTAATATGAATAAAATAAATACACAGACTTATAATAGTTCATAAAAATAGACAGACTCAGAGTAACCCTCCGGTGAATTTTTTTGGGTACGAAATATCACAAAAGTATATGAAATATCACAGTCACACAATAAAAAAAAGTATCACAGTCGCACAAACTCTCAAGAAAATTTAATACGCTGGGGCAGATCCCAATCCCTCAGATACTTCACATAAGCAACGTCTAGGTGATCAATCTCCGCTATAGGTGCTAGGTGGCTGGAACTCCCCCTCTGATCTGGTGCCTGCCCAACAGTAGGACGTACCACTTCTCCTTAGCAGTAGGAGTTGTCACTTCCTCCTTAACAGTAGGAGTTGCCACTTCCTCCTTAACAAACGCTTCCAATTTAACAGTAGGAGGTTTCACTTCCTCCTTAATAGTCACTTCCTCCTTAACAGTAGGAGGTACCACTTTCTTCTTAATAGTAGGAGGTACCACTCTCAAGCGACGTGCACGTGCTCGGGTCATGGGTGCCATATGGTAAGATATATGAAAACAAAGAATATAATTGATAACATATATAAATATATGTATCCATATAGTTAAAATAGATGTTATATTCCACATTAAAAATATAATACATGTATCGGTATCGGCCATATCGGGTCGGTATCGGCCGATACTAAGTTCAAACTCGTCCTATTTTCCAAGCTTTGGTGCCACACTGGATAGAGTTGAACGAGGATAGTGTTATATATATATATATATATATATATATATATATATATATATATATATATATATATATATATATATATATTGAAACAACAATAATAAAATATGCATTGTAGTTTTTTAGAGGTCTCATAATAATCTTTATTTTTTGTAATTTTTTAAACTAAATGTGGTAACTTATATATACTCGTTTCAATGGGCTGGACAAATATAGTTTTGCTTTAGCCCTACCTCTGCGGAATCTATTTCTTGGTTATGAATTCATTCAACCTGTAGCTGATGACTGGCTTTCTTGGTTATGTTTATGTCTCTTAGTCGTGTGGTAGGATGGTATGAAAGAAAAGATGTCCATGCTGTGTAGAGAAATCTTTTTGCATGTCTTGATATATACCATGATCCTGAAACTGTAATTTGCGTGACTAATATTTTATTTTTCTTATATTTTTTCTGTCAATTGATTTACCTATAAATATTCTGTGAAATAATGTTTGATTTCTTGTACTTCTAGTGTGTTGGTAGCGAAAAACCTAGGTAAAACAGCTTATGATAATTTCTTGGATCACACTTTCATTAGTGACCAGAAGACGACCATTCACCAGTATTTGGATTCTACTGGCTATGGTATCATGGAAGAAGAGCCTCCTGAAGCACTCAAGACTCGCTACGGAGGATGAGAATTCCAGATAATACATCAATAAAGAACCGAAGACTTCAATTCTTACAACTTGCTACATAATGACGTGCATATTGAATACAAATTGTTGTTGATAAGGGGGACAAGAATATTATAAATTTTAGAAATAAAAAAATCTGTGCTCGGGAGTTTGCTCTGGAAGTACTGCAGTGGGGAGCAAGAAAAATATGTTTAATTAATTTTCAAATAAGGTGGGAAGCTGGAGGAGGCAACCCACCAACAATCCTATATGACATAAAATTCTTTCCAATACTATTAAGAAATAATACTATTCCTCCCTCTAAATTATCTCACCAAACTATTCTTTATAGTTGATTTGACAATTATTGTGGCAACATACAAGTTTACAATGTCCAATATTAATTTTATAACAAGTGTCCCAACTAATTCCTTAATTTGGGAAATACTAAATATTTTATAAACTATCCGAATACAAAATTGCAAATACTTATTCATAATAAAAAAATTATAGTATCTAAAGAGATACTTGGTCTTATCTTAATCTAAAATTCCAAGTGGACACATGCATACATAAAATATAATCCAGTCAAATTAAAATCCAAATCCAATCTATTTTAAAATTTTTTAATTACACGCACAAAAAATATATAGATAAAATTGATCTATAAAAAACTGCATTGAATTTTCTAAGGCCATGACTTTCTAATGAAAAGTCAAGTCATGGATATCCAGTGTCAATTTTTTTGGGTCCAGGATACATAGTTGACACTCACTGATACAATCGTGGATATCCACACTTGACATGTATGCGTGTGTCTGTGTCCGATAAAATTCTTACAACCTTATCCTCGATATCGTGTCCTAACATTCCATATCTATGTATCCTACAATTTTACCATACCTATCATGAGATGACATGATACAAATATGTGTGTGTGTTCGTGTCCGTGTTAGGGTTGGTGTATGCGTGTTAGTGTGTCCGCGTGTCCATGTTAGTGTTAGTGTTAGTGTTCGTGCGTGTGTGTCCAAGTTAGGATTAGGATAGGGTTAGTGTCCACAGCACCGAGATATCCACGCATACACACCCCCTCATTGCACTGTGCACAAGTGTGCACTGCACAATACCTCACTTGATACCCAAGACTGCGTCTAATTAACTCAGATAGTGTTTGGGTCTGTGTCGTGTCTCGACTTTGGGTTAGGGTCTGTGTCATGTCCTGTGTCGTGTCATAACTAAATTGCCACTCTCCCACACTACATGCGGCACTTCTCATATAATCCAACATTCCGACCACATCCTATATATATAATATCAAAGGAACCCCCCAAATCAACGACTATGAAGTATAAAGGTATAATCCAACATCCCGTCGCTAATCCAACATCCCGTGTGCACTGCACTTCTTATATAATCCAATATTCCGTCGCTAATTGGATAAAATTTAGTAGTGACTTGACACGCATATGCACATGAACAACGTATATACATGAACACTCTCACACAATTCTATAATCAAAAGCCAATTATATGATACTCAACAACATATGATACTAAATTTATAATAAAATTCTATCAAACAACTATATAGCATATTTGTTGGTGTTGTATTATGTGTGTCTATGTGTGTGATACACTAGTGCAACCAAAATTTCTAATTATGCAACCAAACTTCCATATTTGTGGGTGTTGTATTATGTATGTCCGGGTGTGTCTCCATGCATGTTCGTGTCCACGTTTGTCCATATGTGCCCGTATGTATCCGTGTCCATGCGTGTCTACATGTGTGTCCGTGTTAGTATAAATCGTGTCATGTAGGGTTGTGTCCTATGTGTGTGTCCATGTGTTCGGGTCCATGTGTCAGGGTTAGGGTTGTGTCCTGTGTGTGTCTATATGTCCTGATTGTGTCCAGTATGTGTGTGTGTGTGTCCTAGTTATGTCTGGGTCTGGGTTAGGGTTTACCGAGCCTGGAGGAAGGGAGGAGGAGCGCCTGAGAGAGGGGTCGACGGAGGAGGACCACACCGGAGGGGAGAAGCCGCGTCTGTAGTCGCCTGTGTCAGGGTTGGGGGGCGAACACATTCGCGTCGGGGTGGGGGCGAGGGAGGCGGTCGAGGGATGGGTCGCCGGAGCCGCGGAGGGTCGCCGGGGGAGGGTGGATCGCCGGTGGGGACGCGCGGGAAACAAAAAGTTGGGGGAGAAAAGAAATAAAAAGTCGAATAGACGAGGGAACCCTATATTCAGTAATTTAGCGACGTCCGCTCGAGACGTCGCTAAACGTCGCTAATTAAAAAATTAGCGACATCATAAAAAGATGTCGCTAAGCGTCGCTAATTGAAAAGTTTACGACGTTAGAGACGTCACTAAAGATCAAAAAAGCAACGTCGGTAAATACATCGCTAAACGTCGCTAAATCATAAAAATCAGCGACGTTTAGTGACGTTAAAGAAGATTATAGCGACTATTCTTTAAAAACTGAAGTACAGTCGCCAAACATCGCTATATGTCACCAATAGCGACGTATAGCGACGTTTATTTTAGGAGTCGCTCAAGTCTTTAATATTAGCGACGTTTTATTATGACGTCGTTAAAAACGTCGCTATTTTATCATATTTTGGTAGTGATATTTTTGATATACTTAGCATGCATCTATGTATCTTATTATGTCTCACTGAGGACCTGGTCCTTTCTTCATATACCAACGTATATGTGTAGAAGCATAAAAAAATATGCAGGCTGCATAGAGGTCATGCCCCCTCAGAAGAACAATCATACCGCAGAGAAGCCACATGCGGCCTGAACAACCAAGCCGCAGAGAAGCCACATGCGGCCTGAACAATCAAGTCGCAGAGATTCCACATGCGGCCTGAACAAACAAGCTGCAGAGAAGCTACATGCGGCCTGATCAAACCAAAGATCAAGGAGCCGTATAATATACTCTATGTGTCCGAAATGATCACAGAGCAGGGAGGCCGCATAAAACCCCCTGACACAGCAGTCGATGACTGTCAGACTTTGACACAACACTCATTACGTCGACGCTTCCAGATTCGTGAAAGACGACAACTCAAGAAAAGACAGACAGAAAGTCATATCAGTGCATTAATGACCTTGTCAAAGTGCCATGTCACGTGTTCTCTCATATGAGGCTACTCCCAATGCGGCATCGTCACCATGCGGCTTAAGTGTCCATTCGACTAAAGCCTGACGATAGCTTGCATACGGCCACAACGCCATGCGGCCAAAGTGTCCATTTGACCAAGGGCAAAGTAGAGTTTGCATGCGGCCACAACACCATGCGGCGAAGACTCACAGGATTTTTTTGTTACAACCGAAGACAATTTTTTGCACATTCAGTGCTGACTAAGTATCTAGTTGACCAAGTCACGCACGCAACAACACCGAGATATCTTCAACAACATATCATAACCGAGATCACATGACAGCCTATCCACAGCATGCGACTACGGTTACAACCGTATTCTATTGAAGGAGTCATATGTGGCCACCAAACAGAGCCATATACAGCCACCAAACGGAGCCATATGCGGCATCGATAGTCCGTCAGTACGACGACTATAAATAGCAAGAGTAGCATACCCTACAAATGTCCAACCAGCTACATATGTGTACACAAGCTCAGGAGAGAGAAGAAATAAGAGCATCCACATTCCCTCATCGGACCGACAACGGAGTAAAGGAGCCACCGCAGCGCTCTTTGTCCATTGTCACTACCAAAATCAAAATATTGTACTAAGATTTTCTGTCTATGATCTCTTTGTACTTTTTTGTTTGTTATTTCAACGTCCAAAATTTGCGATGGCGAACATGATGACAACTCTGCTGGGGACCAACTTCTTTTCTGATGAGAAGATAGTGACGCAGTACGATCCGGCCAAGCTGGGATCGACCCAAAGGATATTGGTGGTACGCTTCGACCATCAAGCATTCGAAAACATGCTCTCCGGGGACAGCGCGAGTCCTTCTGTCACCGTCACTTTTCCAGCTAGGGGTAGTTTGATAATTTGGCATGGGTATTTAATTTTAGGAATAAATATTGAATAATTGTGTGATGATTATATTATTTATTTAATTAAGTTGAGCTATGATTATTTGACTAGTATTAATTAGTCATTAGAGACTTGTGTCATTGTTAGTTAGTTAGAGAGACTAGACAATAATTAGACTTGTCACATATGGACCTATTTAGATTTGTCATGACAAATAGTGAGTCCAACTTGGACCCAAGTCCATTAGTCATTCTACTAATTAAATTAAGAAAAATTAGTTTAATTATAATTAGTTAGAGACTTCCAAAAGTATCCACCCTTAATTATTTCTCATAATGCATCAAGTAGGGGTAACTTGGACTTTTGTTTTTGCTTGAGGGAGGGAGAAGTGGCCGGCCACATGAATAGGGGGCTTCTTCTCTCTCTCCTCATTTGTATTTCATTTTGTTTCCAAAATCTAGATCCTCCATTAATTTTCTACACAATTCACCACCAATTCTCTCTCAAATTCATCACTCTTGGAGTCTTGGAGCTTAGAGAAGCAAGTAGCACAAGGAGGAGGAGCTTTGGAGCTAGAAATCGTGTCAAGATCGTGTCCAATTATATTTTTTATTAAAAATCCATCTCGCAATTGGTAATTCCTGAATTTTTCTTTCATTATAGCTTCTTAATCATGCATTTCACCATTAGGAACGACCCCATGGCATAAGACTACCTATAGGAACACGTTCTAGGCTATTTGGCTTTGTATTGTGAGTTCTATGAGGTAATTTGTGTGTATGTTGGGAGAATTATGAATTTGACACATCAATTATGTGTCATGAGACCAATTAGATCTAATTAGACTTAGATCAGGGTTATGGGAGTAGGTATGTGTCCATAAATTGATACGTATAGGCCGTATCATGATATTTTGTGATACGGTGTGATACGGGACCAATTTTGAGTGATTTACATGAATTCTCTTTATTATATATTGTAATAACTTCTAATAGTTGTAATTATAAATATATGACTTGTGGGAATGATCAATTATGGAGAATGAAGAGTTTGGCGCCTCAATGGGTTGAGTATCATAAATATGGTGCACTATAGGTATTTGTTTAAATGCCTCAATATATATATATATATATATATATGTGTGTGTGTGTGTGTGTGTGTGTGTGTGTGAGTGTCCAATGATGACTTGGTTGTGTATGAGAGGTATCAAGTGTGTGTATAGAGAGGGGTGGTCGGGTTTCACTTGGCAGCATTTGCATAGATCAGTGGCTGCACATAGCAGTGCAGCATAACAGCAACATGCAAATGCAGCAGCAGCATGTTCGAGCAGCAACATGCTCGAGAAGTACAGTAGCAGCATACAAGCAGTTTCAGCAGCAATAGCTGCAACAATAAGCAGTTTTATTAGCAATAGCTACAACAGCAAGTAGCAATAGCTGCAGCAGTATCAGCAGCAATAGCAACAAGCAGTTTCAGCAGCAATAGCTGCGGCAGCAAGCAACAATAGCTGCAGCAGTTTCAACAAGCAATAGATGTAGCAGCAAGCAAGCAAGCAATAGCTGCAGCAGCAAGCAGCAATAGCTGCAGCAATTTCAGCAAGCAATAGCACATAGCAGCAGCAGAAATCTCAGTATCAAGCAGCGCAACACAACAACAAGAGCAGCATTGGACAACAAGTTAGAGGGGTTTCAGTTGGTTAGTAGTGAGCCACAAAAGGCTCAGTTATGTGCAGGTAGATATAGAGTGTAGGAAGTATGTATTAGTGTCTAGTAGAAGGCAGTGTGTTGATAGGTATGTATTAGTTAAGTTAGTGTATAATAGTCTGAGTTAGTATATATGTAATATGAGTAGCAGTAGCAATGTGAATTGGTACCAAAAGTAAGTGCAGATGTACATTGGTATAACAAACACTATGGGTTGATGAACAGGGGTTGGTACCAGTGTATGGTGATACCAGTATGGATGTGGAGAGGCATTTGTGTAGCAGTCCCAGAATAGGATTAGAGTAGTATAGTGACATGGATACAAGGGTGTCCATGTATCATTAAGGCAAAGGTAGATAAGTGTAGAGGTTTTGATGCATAACTAGGATACATATATTGTAGTTAAGGTATTTATATACTAAGGTATTAGAATATTAAATAAGTACAATGGTACTAATATAATAATATATATATATATATATATATATATATATATATATATATATATATATATATATATATATAAGTTCAAATAGCGTATTGTGATATGTGGTATATTATATTAACTAGTACATATAGATAATAGGTAACTAGTATATGTAGATGTTATATATAAATATTTAGTGATATTAGCTAACTGAACTAGTATGGACCTAGAAATGGCATAAAAATTCATATTAGTGCATTTTAACTCATTTATCATCCATGACACCTAAGTGACATTGATATTTCATATATAGGTCTGTGTGACACCGGTTTAGGCATTATTCCATTTTATTTGCTCAGGACCACAGACGAGTACATTTCTCTGTTAGCTTTTATTTACTAATAGTGTATATATCTTATGTTTTAGAACTGTATAATTGATTCCGACACAGTAATTTTATGGACTAGTACTACATGGATCTTGTTAGGGGATGTTATCCCTTACCGTGTTCAGCGGGTACTCCTTCGCATGTATTTCATCGTGTGTATCGGGTATTGATTTAGTGTACTTCGTATTCACACACTGCTCGTGTTCAGTGTGCTCATATTCGTGTACGCACACTGCTCGTGTTTAGTGTGCCCATATTTATGTTTGTAACATATCGTGATTGGATCCATTGGTATTGGTTGGGGATGGGGGAATATGAGTTGATTATGCGATCAAGCCCCAGTGTATTCGTGTACATGTCGATTACGTACCACACGTATTGTCACGCCCCGATCTCCCGCAGGCAAATCGGCCGTTCCCGCTAGGCGGGAATCACCCACGCCAGCGCTCCCGCGGAACGATACCTTAACCTATCCGGGCGTGATGCCGCACGAGCGTGATCCACGCCCGTGCAAGGCCATGGTTCATTGGCTGGCGGCAAGATTTCTAAGCCACAGAGTCGCACAGATTGTCCGAGTGCAGCGGAGTGTAGGAACGCATAGCGATCGGTAACAGGTTCACTGAGTCGACAATATAGCGAAAGCATCGAAACAAGTAAAGTAATCTCTTTATTGATATGAAACATGTATTACAGGCGGCGTATAGCCGAGATTACAAGTCGCTCAAGCCTCTCTCTCTGAAACAGTAAAAGCATGCCAAGTGGCTACAACTGTGGAATGGATGTACAGGCGATGGTCAGGCGATGTTCACAACTTATGTCTTGTATAAGCGCTTCAGTCCCGGACGCACCGTTGCAAGGCTTCAGAGGGAACTCTTGGCCTTAGCACGCACGAAGGAGGCGTCCGCACCGCACGAGGTTCTCCCGCACCCTGCATATCAAACTGGTGGATTATCAGTACATTGAATGCACTGGTGGGGAAGCTACTCGCCCGCTCGACAAATCCAAACACGTAATACAGGTTCCGTGCACAACTATTAAGTTGTCTCTCTAGTTGCCTTAGGATCAGTTTCATGCAAACATTGAATAGCTTATCGTGTCGGGCAGTGCGCCGTGCGATGTTGAGGAAACACGGCGAGACTTACCATTTTTCCTTCCCTGTCCAAGGCAAACATGATTAATTCAAGCAGGGGCATGTATAAATATTCAGGCGGCAAGCATATGTAAACAGGAGGGTCGTTTTTAACATGATCGTTCAGGTGTTTAGTTGTTCTTGATGCGATGCAGTGACTCGCACGCGGATAGCCGCTAAGCGAGGATGACTTATCTATATGAACAGGAGTCGCTGGCATAGCCATAAAGGACGGGTGTAGCACATGAAAGAGAATGAAATGCAACGCACGGATCAGGAGCGCTACACGTCATTCCTTCCGAGTCAGGCGGCTACTTAGTCTGAGAGCAAGAATGGCGTGAAGGAAAAGTTAACAGGGCTACACGCCATTCTGCCCAAAACAGGCAGACTAACAGGGGTTCCTGTCCGGATCGGATCGGCCCGGTGCCCCGGAGACCGTCCGCAGGAACGAGATCAGGGAAATCTCACTTGAAACAAGTTGTCCGCGACATGCAGGTCAGGGTCAGGTGCAGGAACAAGTTCAAGGCAGGATATATATATGAACAAGTTATATGGAACAAGTTCAAGTCAGGATATATATATATGGAACTTGTTAAGGCAGTATCGTTGATTCAGTAGTTTGCTCCATGAGCTGTGATTCAGGGATACATTTATTCAGGGTGCAGATTTTCCCTGGTTCGGGAATTGCCTTGGTGACCTAACGGTCCCGAATACTTGCAGGTTCATTCAGGCACGGAACGACTACGTAGTAGTCTTCCGGGGTTTGGATGAAAACATGGCATCATTTAAGCAGACAAGCATGCGTTTCTAAGGAACGTAAGCAGGCACGTTGCTCGGACCCGAAGGTAAGCCGAGAGGTGAAACCGTTAAGGGACTTAGCATGCGAGGGTCTGAATATTAGCCGTATTTCTTTTTCTATGTTCTAGCAAGCAATATGAGTTGGGATTATTCCCTTAGCTAGGTGCGTTGGATTTATTAGCATGCAGGGGTGAATCATCTAGCGACTAGCATAAATATTCCAGATTTTATGTGTGCTGGCTAAGCAAAGACAAGTTCACCGTAGCCACCCACCTTAGCGATGATTCGCCTCGGTAGAGCGATACGTCTGAGCGAGCCTCTGAAAGTCCAAGCCGGATTCCGTAGGGACAAGTCTGGATATCCTTTGCTTCTTGATTGAGGCAAAGCAGGTCGGGACAGCTGCACTATTGCCGATTGAGACGGCAGTCCGCTTGAGCGGAACAGGGTGTTACATCCTACCCAACTTAGAAAAAGTCTCGTCCTCGAGACTTACTAAGGACAAGCAGTAATCTAGGGTTGAGGCAATCCTAGACAAGTTCGTTTGTACTTGTTTCATTTGGATATTCACTTGCACAAGCTTCGATCTTAACATATCGCTTAGACTGGATCGTACGCACCTTCGACATGCATTTCTAGTGTGAACACGTCAACCAGCTTAGTGATAGCGAAGTCTCAGCACTCGAGTTTCACCTTTTCTTAAGTCTTGGATAGTGCACTAGTTCAAGGCGTCCCTCGAATAGATGCATTCAACCAAACTTAGAGTTAGTAAAAATCTCGGACAAGCTACTAGCGATACTCTCAAGTGGTTCGCACAGGTTGGCACAAAGGCCACTCGCAGCATACAACCAGACAAGCAAGCATATCATTCAAAATGCATTTTGAAAGTATTTAGACTTATTGTTGGAACATCCCATCGAGGCATTGAGAGAGAGCGTGCACATAACCCACGAACGAGCTTTCGAAATAGAGATATCGAATCGAAGTCCAAAGGCGTAGAAGCCAGGCTCTGATACCAATATGTCACGCCCCGATCTCCCGCAGGCAAATCGGCCGTTCCCGCTAGGCGGGAATCACCCACGCCAGCGCTCCCGCGGAACGATACCTTAACCTATCCGGGCGTGATGCCGCACGAGCGTGATCCACGCCCGTGCAAGGCCATGGTTCATTGGCTGGCGGCAAGATTTCTAAGCCACAGAGTCGCACAGATTGTCCGAGTGCAGCGGAGTGTAGGAACGCATAGCGATCGGTAACAGGTTCACTGAGTCGACAATATAGCGGAAGCATCGAAACAAGTAAAGTAATCTCTTTATTGATATGAAACATGTATTACAGGCGGCGTATAGCCGAGATTACAAGTCGCTCAAGCCTCTCTCTCTGAAACAGTAAAAGCATGCCAAGTGGCTACAACTGTGGAATGGATGTACAGGCGATGGTCAGGCGATGTTCACAACTTATGTCTTGTATAAGCGCTTCAGTCCCGGACGCACCGTTGCAAGGCTTCAGAGGGAACTCTTGGCCTTAGCACGCACGAAGGAGGCGTCCGCACCGCACGAGGTTCTCCCGCACCCTGCATATCAAACTGGTGGATTATCAGTACATTGAATGCACTGGTGGGGAAGCTACTCGCCCGCTCGACAAATCCAAACACGTAATACAGGTTCCGTGCACAACTATTAAGTTGTCTCTCTAGTTGCCTTAGGATCAGTTTCATGCAAACATTGAATAGCTTATCGTGTCGGGCAGTGCGCCGTGCGATGTTGAGGAAACACGGCGAGACTTACCATTTTTCCTTCCCTGTCCAAGGCAAACATGATTAATTCAAGCAGGGGCATGTATAAATATTCAGGCGGCAAGCATATGTAAACAGGAGGGTCGTTTTTAACATGATCGTTCAGGTGTTTAGTTGTTCTTGATGCGATGCAGTGACTCGCACGCGGATAGCCGCTAAGCGAGGATGACTTATCTATATGAACAGGAGTCGCTGGCATAGCCATAAAGGACGGGTGTAGCACATGAAAGAGAATGAAATGCAACGCACGGATCAGGAGCGCTACACGTCATTCCTTCCGAGTCAGGCGGCTACTTAGTCTGAGAGCAAGAATGGCGTGAAGGAAAAGTTAACAGGGCTACACGCCATTCTGCCCAAAACAGGCAGACTAACAGGGGTTCCTGTCCGGATCGGATCGGCCCGGTGCCCCGGAGACCGTCCGCAGGTACGAGATCAGGGAAATCTCACTTGAAACAAGTTGTCCGCGACATGCAGGTCAGGGTCAGGTGCAGGAACAAGTTCAAGGCAGGATATATATATGAACAAGTTATATGGAACAAGTTCAAGTCAGGATATATATATATGGAACTTGTTAAGGCAGTATCGTTGATTCAGTAGTTTGCTCCATGAGCTGTGATTCAGGGATACATTTATTCAGGGTGCAGATTTTCCCTGGTTCGGGAATTGCCTTGGTGACCTAACGGTCCCGAATACTTGCAGGTTCATTCAGGCACGGAACGACTACGTAGTAGTCTTCCGGGGTTTGGATGAAAACATGGCATCATTTAAGCAGACAAGCATGCGTTTCTAAGGAACGTAAGCAGGCACGTTGCTCGGACCCGAAGGTAAGCCGAGAGGTGAAACCGTTAAGGGACTTAGCATGCGAGGGTCTGAATATTAGCCGTATTTCTTTTTCCATGTTCTAGCAAGCAATATGAGTTGGGATTATTCCCTTAGCTAGGTGCGTTGGATTTATTAGCATGCAGGGGTGAATCATCTAGCGACTAGCATAAATATTCCAGATTTTATGTGTGCTGGCTAAGCAAAGACAAGTTCACCGTAGCCACCCACCTTAGCGATGATTCGCCTCGGTAGAGCGATACGTCTGAGCGAGCCTCTGAAAGTCCAAGCCGGATTCCGTAGGGACAAGTCTGGATATCCTTTGCTTCTTGATTGAGGCAAAGCAGGTCGGGACAGCTGCACTATTGCCGATTGAGACGGCAGTCCGCTTGAGCGGAACAGGGTGTTACACGTATAACCGAGTTACCATATTGTATTCGTGTTCAACCTAAATCGATCACATAATGAACTTTTATTCCATGGCACATAGCTAGATTTTATTTATTTTCTTTATATTATAGTTATTCTATTGTATGTTCTTTATTTTAGTACATTACCTGTTCTCTATAGTTTATTTTATTCTGTTGTTTAGTTATCTTGTATCCTTTTCTATTATCTGTTATATATGCTCGATTATGTATTTGAAACTGCTTTCAGAGGTATGTACTTCTCTCCAATCATGACTGGATATATTTTTCAGATGATTGGCTCGTAGACCAGTATCCCACATACTACGGACCGTAGGATGACGATCCATTAGAGGATACTCATTTAGAGCAGGAGGAATTAGTACCAGCGTCTGAGGAGGTTTAGATTATTGCTAGACTTGAATTAGACTCTTATTGAGGTTATTGGCATGTATATATTATTTCAGTCTTGTGGATGTTTTGTGTCTCTTTCTTTCGTTATTCTATCTCGTGCTTTATCTTCCCTAGTTTGCATTATGATTGAGTATAGTTACATTTATCAGATACCATATTGTTTCTCTATTTGAAATTAAGATGATTGACATACACCATGTATATATATTGTTTGAGATATTTAAATAGTAGAGTTGACCCAGACAACGTTCTACCGTCGATGCTGCGGTATAGGCTGGACATACCCACGTACTGGTGCCTGAATATCCGAGTACGGGTCGTGACACATTTTTAGTGGTGGCCTATGCAGGTCTAGAGTCGTAAGTAGAGCGATATCGTAGAAGTAATCGCCTAGAGTACTGCTACGAGCCTGTTTTAGGAAATCAGATTTAGGCTGAGAGTATACTCAATCACAACTAGGAAGCACTTCCAAATATCAGTTTTACTATCCTTATCTATAGAATATTTGCTTTACTTTTAATAAAATATATCCTTCTTTGATAATATTGTATCTAACTCAATATTGATTTCTTTGTTCAATTTATCTTCAGAATGCCGCCGAAGACGCATTCCCAGCACTCAGGCGCAATGTCAGTGTCACGCCCCAGTCCCAAAATGCCGAGGGACTGGACATGCGGCAATGGCCAGCAGCACGCACCGATGGACAACCCAATTAGATGGATCCATCAGGGCATGCTTAAGCTGTAGTCTAACAGGAAATAGATCAATGATACAGGTCACAGACTAATCTATTCTCATCCACAACAGATAAACACAGAGTAACTGCCAGAAATAATGTAATAGAATAAATAAGCAAATCTCAATAAATATCTCGGGAAACAATCCGAGAATATGTCTGGTACAACAGATGCAAATGGACAGGAAATAATCAACTGGAAATAGAAATAAATGACTACATACGGCCAATGCTCAGGAGAAGTCCTCTGGTGCGATCTCGTACTCAGGTCCTGGTACAGCTCCTGGAAGTGCTCCTGTACGGTGTATCTCTGGATGGATCTCTTCGGCTATACCTGGGGACATAGTCCATTCTAGGTCCTCAGGGGACATAGCAAGGTACAGATAATACAAGCCAAAATATAAGCAGTGCAAAAATAAATGAAACAGCAGGGTAAACTATGTAACCAGCTAAGTAATAAATGCAAGTTGAGAGCATCACTAGAACTCAGGCTGAGACCGCTACAAGCTCTGTGTCGGGGAGCCGGTAGCAGTAATAACATGTAAAGGGTCTAGCTCTGCTGGAGAGTCTACGACCTCACACTAATAGTATATATATATGAAAACAGCCTGTAGCCTGTGTGTCTCTCCCCACCCAATGTAATCACACGTCTCATGTCCATGACACGCAAGATCATAACTAATGCAGCAGTCATATAATGTCTAGGAATAAAATGTCCATGTCATAACCTGTATCCTATATAGAATTATCGTGAATATCTCAAGAGGATTCTGTCCCATGAATAGTGTCAAGTGTCCTGGGTTTTGTTGTACTTGATAGGACAAGTACCAAGAGTAAGGGTATCGAATATCCATATCTAAATGACGTACCCAACCCCGCGTACGGGGTTGGCACCCGACTATGATCGGACACTAAGTACGTCACACGTTTCCTAGGTTAAGCAGTTAAAACAAGTTTATATTTAAATCCACAAGAAATCAAGTAAAATACTATGTCATGAATTACTGAGAATTGGCAAGCTTTACTTGCCCACTGATGCTAAATAAGTCCAAAAAAATAAGTAGCAAGCTGCAGGTTTTGGTAATGTACACTTGTCCACTGAAGTATAACTAAGTCAAGGAAATAGGTAGCAAAGCTGCAAGTTTTGGCGAGGTACACTTGCCTGCGGTTCCGGTTCCAATTGCGGCTCTGACTTCAGCTAGGATTTCAGGCGGTACTCCGGTTGCTGAAACAAACATCACCATCAGATCCAGAAAATATCAATCAGCTAGAAATGCCTGTCCTTGAGTCCAATTTGAAGACAAGGGCAGAAACGGCAGTTTCGGGTCAAAACGGGGTCCACAAGTGGGCCCGCTTTGCACCGAAAAATGTGTCCGAGTCAAAGGTCTCCAAATTCACTAAACTTAGTGTCAACAGGTCAGGAACGATGATACGAACCCAATGGAACTTCCAGAATTGGATTCCGATGAGCCGATCACAAAATCGCCCGTCGAGCAGGGCTTGTGGGGCCCACGACACGCGATTTCGTCAACGTTCTCAGAATCGAACCAAACTTGATCCACAGGACCAGCGTATTGCTACGAGTCTGATGGCGCAAGTTTCGTCTCGATCCGACGTGTGTACACAAAGTTAGGATACGTTCCAGAAAGTACGGATACGGGGCGATGTCCGCGGATACGCGTTTATCCCGGTGTGCACGCACACCCGAATCGACTTCTGCAAAATTCCACACGTCCGTATCGACAACGCGCACGTATCTGTGAAGACCGCACGCGACCAAGTTGTCCCGTTTGGCGGGGCGTACTCAGTTCCGGGGTAAAACATGGTCTGGTTTTTCCTATTTTTGGATCGCGGTGTGCGATCACCACAGGACGCGATGTCCCGAGCGGTTTGTCCGGGCACCGAGAGGGTCATACAGGCTTTGCAACGCAATTTACGAAATCGAAAACAGAGCTACGTGCAAGAAGATACACGCACCTGAACGGGACCCGAAAATCGGGATCCGAATCGTGTCCGACACGACACAGGACACGTGTTCTGTGTCGGACACGGGGGGGGGGGGGGGGGGGGGGGGAATTTGGGAATTAGGGTTTCTGGACGGCGGCCGGAGCTGGGCGGCCGTGTGGGTCACGGAGGCTGCTGGGCGGAGCTCTGGGGCGGGCGGCGGCGGCTGGGCGGAGCGCTGGGGCGGGCGGGGGTTGTCGTCGAGGCGCTGGAGGGCTGAGGGGAAGGAGGAGGAGAGGGGCTGGGTGAGGCGGCACGTCGGCGGAGCTAGGGCGGGGGGTGGCAACACAGTGGGGAGGCAGGCTGCGGTGGCGTGCGGTGGCTAGGGCTGGCTGTGGGGGTAGCCGGAGGAGGAGGGAGGTGGCTTTATAGGCTGGGAGGGGGCTGGTGGCGCCGGGCAAGGCGGAGGGAGTGGGGGTCGTGGGCGAGCGAGGCGGGCGGGAGGCCGGGCGAGGCGGCGCGGGGAGCGGGCGCCGCCGGAAGACGTGGGGGGGCTGGGGTTCGTGCGGGTGACAGGGGAGCGGGTCGGGCGGCTCGGGTGCGGCGGGTCGGGTTCGGGCAGACCCGACCCGACCCGATAGGGGCGAGCGGGTTAGCGGGCTAGCGGGTCGGGCGGCGGGTGGACCCGACCCGACCCGACCCGATAGGCGGGGGGGGGGGGGGGGGTTTGGGCCGGCCTGCGGGCCAGGGGATGGGCCGGGCTTCGGTGGGCTGGGTATTGGGTTTAAATAATTTAAATAATAATAATAATAACAATCAATAGTAATAATTAAATAAATACTTTTAGGTGTTTTAAAAATAGGTCCGGGGTCCGATAAATTCCAGAAAAATTGCCCTAAGTACAGTTTTTCATTTTACACCCAAAAATATTATTTTTATAATATTTTAATATTGTTTATTATCATTTAAAAATCAGTGAATAATTAAAACCCTGTTTTTAAATCCAGAAAAATCCCAGAAAATTCCAGAAACTTCCAGAAAATTGTGAAAAATCCAGTTTTGAAAATTTTGAAAAATCAGGGGGTTTACAGTCAGCGAGGTCGGTCACTTCGTCACCTATGAGAGCAGCACCAGCAGACACTGTTCTAGCAGCTATATTCCAGAGGTCCGCTTCACCGATACAGTGGGCGTTTCCGTAGCAGCTTTCGGGGGTGCTCCACCTCCGATACAGAGGTTAATGTCGACAGTTTCAGAGGATCTTCCACCCCCACCATCCGTAGTTGATCAGACACAGATGTTTATGCTCTTTCAGCAGATGATGGAGGCGAAGCAGTGCCAGTCAAAGTTTATGAGACAGGGCATTAAAAATGCTCACCAGATTGCGCTCGCAGCAGTCGAAAGAGTCGTCTTAGTCCATGTCACGCCCCAGTCCCAAAAATACGTAGGACTAGGACACGTAAGCATGCCAGCCGCATGGATATGGCAACTCTAATATATAGAAACCAAATCCATACGTACGCTGTATTATGAATATCAAATCCACAAGTGGTAAGAATGTAATACAAGTCACAGGGTAAAATCTAAATCTCATCCACCAAAATCATATAGAAATAAATAACCAGTATCTAATAAACTAGATCTCAATAAGAAGTATCTAAGAATGATAGTTGGATGGAAACAAATCCACTACCAACTCAAATGGAGAAGTAAATACAATATAAGTACAACTCACTCAAACAATATAAGTACCAGCTACCAATCACGGCTCGAAGAGAAGACATCCACGAAGCATCTATATCCTTCCAAATCTGTGCTCCTGCAAATACTCAAGAACAGGTACACCTGGCAGCGGACCAGGTCCTCAGAGGGACATAACAAGTATACTTAAACACATGCCAATAAAGTACTGAAATAAATATCCAATGGGTCGCCTAACCGTCTAAAGTGAATGCAGTTAAGAACAACTTTCTAACAAGTGAGCTATCTGGCCATAAATAGGATTGGCATAGTTCTCTTGGAGATCCAGGGGCCTACAAAGGCACGGCGCCTTTCGAACGCCGGAGGCCCGCCATGATAATATATAGGGGTCATCATGACCGCGTATCTCCGGCGGAGCGTACGGGTTACACAAGGAAAGTGCAAAGGAGCCCAAATGCGGTACTTGTTGTTCTTCCCACCCCATGCTCTAAGCATGTCACATCCATGACACGATTTGGTCCATAGCCTATTCTTAGTACCCTAGCCCAATCCTGCAACCAAACAAGGACAAGGATAGGACCACCGTACTATAATAGGCTATGTCCATGGACCTCTAATAACTGCCAAGTCTACTAGCATGCAAAGTTTCTAACAGCAGTTATTCCTAACGCACGTCCCACACGTACCGATGATCAGTCAATACATGCGTCCGTGATCTATATGTGACTCACAACTCGTGTAAAAATATGTGTCCCGGCCAAATGAACCTAATGATACCATATGATAATGGGGTAGTCTCATGAACAGGGTCAATGCAATACATAAATAAAAATATGTTGCGACGTCACCGTCGCGCACATTTTAAATAACAGTTAAAATAAATGAACTAAAGACAGAAAATAAAGATGCATGCAACATATGGAATATAAATAACAGTACAATGGCAAGGTATACTTGCCTGGCAAGAAACTGCAAAATGTCATGTCCAGATGTCCAATACACAGGACCAGAAGCTATGGCCACAGAACAAATGTCTCCGGATGCTGAAATAAATATCACCAACGTTCCCAAAATAAGCAAAATAGCTAAAAAGCACATCCCTTTCGTCCAATTTGGACACAGGGGCAAAACCGTAATTTCGGATCAAAGTGGGGTCCACGTGTGGCCCCACTTTGCACCGAAAAGTGTGCCGAGGGTAACAGTCTCTAAATGGGACAAACTATGGGTCAAACAACTCTAGATGTCAATACGAACCCAACGGTATGTCCAAATTTGGATTCCGATGAGCCGAACACAATTTTGTCCAAAAAGTCAACTGTGGGGCCGCCAATTGGCGATCTGGTCAACCGTCTCAAAAATGCGTGAAAATTGGGTCACAGGACCAGCGCGTTACCACGAGTCCAGTGGCGCAAGTTTCGTCACAATCTGACAAGCGTGCACAAAATACTCGCGAGTTCCACAAAAGTGACGACACAAAATGTGTCCGCGGATACGACTTGATTCCGGCGAGCACACGCGTCCGAATCAGTCCCCACGAATTTTCACGTGTCCGATTATGCTGCGTGCACCATTTGGTACACTTGGCACACGGCGGGGCGGTCCCGTTTGGCGGGGCGCGCTCCGATCTCCAACTTTTGGAAAACCGGAAAAAGTGGGTGCATGCAGTTTTGTGACGAATATATTTCTGCCCACAGCGACTAATAGCACAAAGTTATTATACAGAAAATAAACTAGGTCATGTAATCTACAGGTATCAAAAAGAATCACCGAATTCGGATCTCCGTGGTGGGAAATACGAACTCGGCAATATGGGTGGTCATCGCAAGTTTCTGCGATTTCAGAATTGGGTAAGTCCGGCCAACTTGGGCGCTATTTTTCACCTAGGGGCACACGTTTTCCGACGTTAACTATAAAACAAATATTGGAGAGGGTTGAGGGAAGATCATACCTATGAAAACGGAACAGCGTTTGGTCGAGCGAGTCGACGGAAAATCACGCCGGAGCGAAGGTGCCTCGAGTGGGAGACTGCAGTTCGCGATGTCGGCGTCGACGGGATGGTTGGATGGCTTGGGGAGGCTTCTCTGGCTGTGGTGACGGCTCTAGATGGGAAGAGGAAGTCTGAAGTTATTAGGTTAGGGTTTAGAGAGCTATTATATATATATATATATATATTATATATATAGAGAGAGGGGAAGTTGAAGGCGGGTCCGCGGGTTTGGGAGCCGCTGAAGGTAGCGGGCTCACTGGGCGAAATATGCAAATGGGTGGCGTAGGTTTTCAGCAAGTTAGCTGCTGCACTTGCTAAAGAATAGGCATAGTATTTTAGTAAAGTTAGTATCATTCTTATATTATTATTAAGTTTTTATCAAATTCTTATTTCTTTTCTTTTCCTTTCTTTCTTTAGCTATATATATACATATATATATATTTGTATTTGTATATACATATATATATATATATTCGCACATAAGAAAATTTATATGTTAGGGTATTGCACATCGTTAGGCTAGCAACAGCTCAAGGGGTCTCCTACATGGAATAAATTCCTAAAAATTCCTGATGGTCCCACAAGTCCTCTAAGTGCCCGAACACCTAACATAAAAATTATTAAAAATCTATTTCTCCTATTTAGACCTAATTACTATAATTTAATTAATAATTAATAAATAAAAAGGTATATACGATTTTCTAGGAAGGGGATTTTACATTCTACCCAACTTATAAAAATTTCGTCCTCGAAATTAAAATAAGCCACGATAGAATGCAATAATGGTATAAGATTTGCATTGTTTGAAATGCAAGGCTAGGTTTAAAGGGGTGGGCGATGTTGCACGTTGCACATCCCGAGAAAAAAAAATTATGGAAAAATCCATATGAGCAAAAAATAGGTTTCTTCATGTGTCATGTCCAATGGTGTGGACACATAAATGCTCTTTTGCATAAAAGCGTCCAACAATTGAAAAGTTGCACAAAGATGAGAATTGGATGATGGGCATGTCTAGGATAAGGGTGTAGAATTTGTAGGAAGGTAGTGGCTAGTGTAGTGCTCCAATCATTGAAGCAAGGGTAAGGCGCGCCAAGGGATACCATGTTGTAAAACTAATTAGGATACCGTGTTCTATTTCTAAGTGGATTCGCTAGCCTCAGTCTCATTATCTAAGCCGAGTAGGTCAAATTCTTAGGTGAGGGGGTTTCACAATCCAGCCAACTTAAGACAATGTCGTCCTCAAAATTGAAATAAGGCAGAATCGGTTAATCCTTTATGTACAATAAGGCAAGTCAGTCGCAATCTTCTTGCGATAACTAAAATCCTAATCATATCCATTGCAATCACTTCTAGGTTAAGATGACCACTGCTCCAATCAAAATTTAACCTATGGTTATCTCTTCTCCCCTTGTTTCAATTATCCATATCCACATAACATCTCCAGGATTTACATACTCATATAACTTTTACCTCACGATCTCCAACTATCATAATCTCCTTTAGAAGTGGTTTGAGTCTAATATATTCCCATTTTCACTTATAAAATTTCGTATGCCTCAACTCTTTAAATTCCATTCACATCCTCATTATTTCAATAGGTCGTCCAACCAAAATTTTAATTCTTAATTCAAATCACCAAATTAAAAATAATTTAAATGCAGTCCACCAATATTCAAGTCTGAAATTCTATATTTATCCTCTAAATTCAAATTGGTGATTCTACCTTCATTGTTCAAAAATTTAACTCATGCACTTAAGGTATAAATATTGGGGTCCTCAATATCAATTCATTGATCCTCATCATATTAGTCATCCTTCTAAATTTCGCAAAATTACAATGGCTTGAACCTCTCCCAATCTACTCTTACTCGATCATAATCTAAAATAAATTCCTCCCGAGTTGACAATGCACTACTACCCAACTAGAATTTATCCACCTATCACCTAAGGCTATATACCTTAAGAAAATATCCCTTAATTTATTTACTCATGTCGTTCAATCCTCGAAACTTCAACGCCGATTATATCATATATGATATGTCCTTAATTACAAAAGAATAATCCTCAAGTATGTGATCGACCTATGGGGTATATCTAGTACTATCTGCATATTTAATTATACCAAGCACGAAGTTTCGTCCTTCCGAAATAAGGGAAGACGGAAAGACAATAATAAAGAGTTCAAAGTGGAGGTGATAGAATACAAGTATGGGGATCAAGGCGTTTAAAGAATTCAATTGGGAATTGTCAAAGCAGTTGTGGATTGAAACCCTATTTTGGTAATCCTTTGTTTGCCTGTTCGTATTAGTACAGTTATGTAACTGATACGATATGTCAGACATGCCTAGGGCAAGTATATTCGTCTACTAATCACTACATATCTCAATCCACGTAAAGTAGTATTGCGAAGGGCGAACCAAAATGTACTAAGGTTGGCCAGACCTTAACACACTGATTCTGAAATGTATTAGTGTGTCGACCCACTAATACATATGTCATGAACAAGCTTGATGAGGAATAAGCTTGCAAAAACTAGGCTATAAAATAGCAGCATAAGTCAAGGTAGTACAGCAAATATAAGTACGCTAGATGATGATGAAAGGAGGTACAATTTAATTCAAGTTCTCAAAAAACAAACAAAAAAACAACTAAGCAACAATAATAAAAGACTCTACAATCCCTACAGTTATCATACAACCTCGTTGTCTAAGTCGCTAGTCGACCAAATAGGGGCAAGGACCTCTAAATTCTATCGTCTGAATAAACACTGTCGTCTTTTGCTAGCATGCAATTAATGTCATTCAGTTACACCACCTTGATGGGTCAAGTGGACTATGTGATACTAGGTTGTGAGGCATACTACCCAACTTATAAGAATTAAACTGATACTGTGATTGTCTTAAGGATACCGTAGAAACTCCTGTTAAGGTCTACGAGAAGGGGTCTTGGTACTTATTAGGGTATCCTCTTATATTACATAGGTCATGGTCGTCTTTGTCTTAGTCATAGTGCTTATAGAACAAGTGTCAATAGTAAGGATAGAAGAGTTACTAGTCTCAAGGTAAAAGGGGATATAACTTATATCGAGGTGGGGGTACATGCTACACAATTTAAAACTAAGGGATAATCACTAGGTCACAATCTACAAGAATAACTTAAACCATCAAGTTCTAACTACTAAGCACACAATTTCAAAATTTAACATTAACAACTATAATCCTAGCAACTATATGTCCTTAACACAGAATAAAATCACCTGGCCTACAATCAGAAGTGTCAGATGGCACGAGTTGAAAGATGAAGAGAAGAAACATAATTAGTCGTCGCACAATAGCGAGCGCTATGGTCGCAGGGAAACAATATAAAAATAAGGATAGAGGGCTCTAGATAGCATCATGGTTCTCTAAGGGAAGTGGGGTGTTAGTTGCTATGTTCGGGGTATGATCAAGGGAGAAGTGTTGATTGTATTCCTCTAGGCTTCCTAGGATGCTGTCTATTAATAATAAGACAATGATCTAAGTTTTATAGTTCCAATATCCTCTAACTATGAAGGTTAGGCTTAGTCCTAATGTTAAGTCTTGGTTTTCTATGGGTTCCCCAATGCTAGGGGCAAACATTATGGTAACCTTCTAACTAACTCTAGTAGTATCTATACTACTCTCAAGTCATCATAATACATCAGGGGGTAATGGTAAACCAATTCTAGAGATAAAAAATTCTAGGGTTCACTAGATATTCTAAACTTAGTGGTGTATCCATAATCTCGTTGTATTCTTAATAGGTGTGCTACTCTAATTATCATCTAACAACAGGAACTTATATATTCTAGGAGAAGGCTATACTTAAAGAACTATTAAGGAAGCACAGGAATCAAGCAGGATGCATTTGTTCAAAATAGAACAGAGAGGAGGAAGATGAATCATAGTCAATTGTGGATGAGATCCTATATTCTAGTCCTTGGTGCAGGCTTGTTCGGTACAGTAACGTAACCGAGACAATATACTCTCGACCTGCATGGGCCACCACAAAAACATGTCACGCCCCAGTCCCAAAAATACGTAGGACTAGGACACGTAAGCATGCCAGCCGCATGGATATGGCAACTCTAATATATAGAAACCAAATCCATACGTACGCTGTATTGTGAATATCAAATCCACAAGTGGTAAGAATGTAATACAAGTCACAGGGTAAAATCTAAATCTCATCCACCAAAATCATATAGAAATAAATAACCAGTATCTAATAAACTAGATCTCAATAAGAAGTATCTAAGAATGATAGTTGGATGGAAACAAATCCACTACCAACTCAAATGGAGAAGTAAATACAATATAAGTACAACTCACTCAAACAATATAAGTACCAGCTACCAATCACGGCTCGAAGAGAAGACATCCACGAAGCATCTATATCCTTCCAAATCTGTGCTCCTACAAATACTCAAGAACAGGTACACCTGGCAGCGGACCAGGTCCTCAGAGGGACATAACAAGTATACTTAAACACATGCCAATAAAGTACTGAAATAAATATCCAATGGGTCGCCTAACCGCCTAAAGTGAATGCAGCTAAGAACAACTTTCTAACAAGTGGACTATCTGGCCATAAATAGGATTGGCATAGTTCTCTTGGAGATCCAGGGGCCTACAAAGGCACGGCGCCTTTCGAACGCCGGAGGCCCGCCATGATAATATATAGGGGTCATCATGACCGCGTATCTCCGGCGGAGCGTACGGGTTACACAAGGAAAGTGCAAAGGAGCCCAAATGCGGTACTTGTTGTTCTTCCCACCCCATGCTCTAAGCATGTCACATCCATGACACGATTTGGTCCATAGCCTATTCTTAGTACCCTAGCCCAATCCTGCAACCAAACAAGGACAAGGATAGGACCACCGTACTATAATAGGCTATGTCCATGGACCTCTAATAACTGCCAAGTCTACTAGCATGCAAAGTTTCTAACAGCAGTTATTCCTAACGCACGTCCCACACGTACCGATGATCAGTCAATACATGCGTCCGTGATCTATATGTGACTCACAACTCGTGTAAAAATATGTGTCCCGTCCAAATGAACCTAATGATACCATATGATAATGGGGTAGTCTCATGAACAGGGTCAATGCAATACATAAATAAAAATATGTTGCGACGTCACCGTCGCGCACATTTTAAATAACAGTTAAAATAAATGAACTAAAGACAGAAAATAAAGATGCATGCAACATATGGAATATAAATAACAGTACAATGGCAAGGTATACTTGCCTGGCAAGAAACTGCAAAATGTCATGTCCAGATGTCCAATACACAGGACCAGAAGCTATGGCCACAGAACAAATGTCTCCGGATGCTGAAATAAATATCACCAACGTTCCCAAAATAAGCAAAATAGCTAAAAAGCACATCCCTTTCGTCCAATTTGGACACAGGGGCAAAACCGTAATTTCGGATCAAAGTGGGGTCCACGTGCGGCCCACTTTGCACCGAAAAGTGTGCCGAGGGTAACAGTCTCTAAATGGGACAAACTATGGGTCAAACAACTCTAGATGTCAATACGAACCCAACGGTATGTCCAAATTTGGATTCCGATGAGCCGAACACAATTTTGTCCAAAAAGTCAACTGTGGGGCCCGCCAATTGGCGATCTGGTCAACCGTCTCAGAAATGCATGAAAATTGGGTCACAGGACCAGCGCGTTACCACGAGTCCAGTGGCGCAAGTTTCGTCACAATCTGACAAGCGTGCACAAAATACTCGCGAGTTCCACAAAAGTGACGACACAAAATGTGTCCGCGGATACGACTTGATTCCGGCGAGCACACGCGTCCGAATCAGTCCTCACGAATTTTCACGTGTCCGATTATGCTGCGTGCACCATTTGGTACACTTGGCACACGGCGGGGTGGTCCCGTTTGGCAGGGCGCGCTCCGATCTCCAACTTTTGAAAAACCGGAAAAAGTGGGTGCACGCAGTTTTGTGACGAATATATTTCTGCCCACAGCGACTAATAGCACAAAGTTATTATACAGAAAATAAACTAGGTCATGTAATCTACAGGTATCAAAAAGAATCACCGAATTCGGATCTCCGTGGTGGGAAATACGAACTCGGCAATATGGGTGGTCATCGCAAGTTTCTGCGATTTCAGAATTGGGTAAGTCCGGCCAACTTGGGCGCTGTTTTTCACCTAGGGGCACACGTTTTCCGACGTTAACTATAAAACAAATATTGGAGAGGGTTGAGGGAAGATCATACCTATGAAAATGGAACAGCGTTTGGTCGAGCGAGTCGACGGAAAATCACGTCGGAGCGAAGGTGCCTCGAGTGGGAGACTGCAGTTCGCGATGTCGGCGTCGACGGGATGGTTGGATGGCTTGGGGAGGCTTCTCTGGCTGTGGTGACGGCTCTAGATGGGAAGAGGAAGTCTGAAGTTATTAGGTTAGGGTTTAGAGAGCTATTATATATATATATATTATATATATAGAGAGAGGGGAAGTTGAAGGCGGGTCCGCGGGTTTGGGAGCCGCTGAAGGTAGCGGGCTCACTGGGCGAAATATGCAAATGGGTGGCGTAGGTTTTCAGCAAGTTAGCTGCTGCACTTGCTAAAGAATAGGCATAGTATTTTAGTAAAGTTAGTATCATTATTATATTATTATTAAGTTGTTATCAAATTCTTATTTCTTTTCTTTTCCTTTCTTTCTTTAGCTATATATATATATACATATATATATATTTGTATTTGTATATACATATATATATATATATATTCGCACATAAGAAAATTTATATGTTAGGGTATTGCACATCGTTAGGCTAGCAACAGCTCAAGGGGTCTCCTACATGGAATAAATTCCTAAAAATTCCTGATGGTCCCACAAGTCCTCTAAGTGCCCGAACACCTAACATAAAAATTATTAAAAATCTATTTCTCCTATTTAGACCTAATTACTATAATTTAATTAATAATTAATAAATAAAAAGGTATATACGATTTTCTAGGAAGGAGATTTTACAGTCCAGCCATAGACGACACCACCTCAGTTTATCCCGCATCAGCCAAGGCCGGGGACTATCATAGATTTCAAGATGATGGGGTCGAAGGACTTTAAAGGCACTGAAGGGATTAGCGGGTTCACGTTATTCGAGGCGTTCAAAAAATCTTTTTGTCAAGTTTTGTGTGTCAGAGATGATCCTGTTGTCAGGATGCCACGTCAAGTCCATCTGCGGCCAAAGATGCTTCAGCTAATTGGGACGTATTGATGTCGCCTTTCTGGGCCACATAGTAACTTTGTGGCCTGATCTCTTCTGAGATTTACTTTGGGGCATATGGTTGTCGGACGCATGGATCCATATTTTTTATGCTTCTACAGCCACGTAGAGAGGTCATACGGTTCCATCCAAACATTGCTCCAGAATTGATGTAGCAGACAATACCTTCTGCCACCAAGACTAAGGGCAAGAATTCCAAGTCCTGCTATACAGTTTCTCTTCCTCTCGAAGTAGCTATAGCAGGAACAACAAGATCAGGCCTGGCGTACCAACGTGAGTATGACACCCCTGGTGATGGTGCACTCCCAATTGTCTCACCTGCAACATCGAATCCGGGTCCATCCTAGCCTCCGGCAGCGGACAAGTCCAAGCAGAAAGAAACTCGCTTGACAGACCGCTGTGCAAAGATACAACCCAAGGGCTGGAAAAGCCCTAAAACTTTGATATCTTGGCGCAACTGGCCAATACTCCAGCGAAGTTGTCTTTATTCGAGCTTCTTTGACTCTCCAAAGACACTAGGGATGCTCTTAGTGAGGCATTACAAAATGTCAACACCTACCTAGCGCAGGTCAAGCCGCCAGCTAAGAATCCCGCCGTATGTCCCCACTGTAACAATGTGATGGAGGCGATACCCAATATTACTTTCTCGCAACAAGACCTATTGCTAAAGAACTATCGGCATAATCGTCTTCTGTACTACACATGATACATTAGCGCCATCAAGGCGGATCAGATGCACATCGATCCCGGTTCGTTAATCAACATCATTCCGTGGAGTCTGCTTCAGACCTTGGGCATCCCGATGCATCGCCTGCCAGCGACCAACACTACCACCAGTGGTTTCAACGCGAACATAAGGTACCCTCTGGACAAGATTCGCTTGAAGTGCCAAATTGGCGATCTAAAAACAAAAGTTACTTGCTATGTCATAGACGTAGACGTATCCTACAATGTTCTTCTGGGACGCCCAGACTGAATTTGCCAGTGCTTGAAGTACGTGGACGATCATGACATCGTCAATATTGAATTTGCTAACATGGATCCTTTCAAAGTGGTAGAGGCTTAATACTCTGATTCACTCTTGTACAAGCAAGTCTGCCAGGACGAAGGAGGGAACAACGCCGCCGACGACAAAGAAATTGACGTAATATCAGGCAAACCTTTGACGGTCCACCTCAAGGGACGTGCTTATGACACAACCCCTTCCCTCGTTGTAAAGATACAAAGGAAAGCACCAGAGTCGTATGGGACGCATGGAGTCTGGGATACATGGGGCCAGAGACGCATGAAACATATATAGTCTGGGACGCATGGGGCCAAAGACGCATGAAACGCATGGATTCTGGGACGCATGGGGCCAGAGACGCATGAGACGCATGGAGTCTGGGACGCATGGGGTCTTTTGCATGGGATCTTTTTATGCTTTACACGTGGTGCTGCACACCCATCAAGAGTAAAGTTTATGCTGACGTGAGACTTCTATCGTTTAGCGTATTCACGTCCTTCGAGGCATTCAGAAAATCCTTTTTGTCAGGTTTGTTTGTCAGAGATAATCCTGTTGTCACGATGCTACGTCAAGTCCATTTGCGGCCATTCAGCTGATTGGGACACATGGATGTCGCCTTTCTGGGCCCTATGGTGACTCTGCGGCCCGATCTCTTCTGAGCTTTACTTTGGGGCACATGATTGTCGGACGCATGGATCCATATTTTCCATGCTTCTTCAGCCATGTGGAGAGGTCATGTGGTTCCATCCAGACATTGCTCCAGAATTGATGCAGTCGACAACACCTTCTACCACCAAGACTAAGGGCAAGAAGTCCAAGTCCTGCTACACGGTTTCTCTCTCCCGAAGTAGCAATAGCAGGAACAACAAGATCAAGCCTAGAATACCAACGTGAGTATGACACCCCTAACGATGGTGCACTCCTAATTGTCGTACCTACAATATTAGATCCGAATCCATCCCAGCCTCCGACAGCGGACAAGTCCAAGCAGAAAAAAACTCGCTTTGACAGACCTCTGTGCAAAGATACAGCCCAAGGGCCGAAGAAGCCCTACAACTTTGACATCTTGGTGCAACTGGTCAATACTTCAGCGAAGGTGTTTTTATTTGAGCTTCTTTGACTCTCTAAAGACACTCGGGCTTCTCTTAGTGAGGCATGACAAATTACCGACACCTACCTGGCGCAGGTCAAGCCGCCAACTGAGGATCCCACCGCATTCCCCCACTGTAATAATGTGATAGAGGCGATACACAATATATGTTCTCGCAACAAGATATGTTGCTAAAAAATAATCGACATGATCATTCTCTGTACTACACAAGATACATTGGCACCATCACTGTGGACCAGATGTACATCGATCCCGGTTCGTCAATCAGCATCATCTCGCGGAGTCTGTTTCAGACCTTGGGCATCCCGATGCATCGCCTGCCATGGACCAACACTGCCATCGGTGGCTTCATCGTGGACATAAGCTACCTTCTGGGTAAGATTCGCTTGAAGTGCCAAATCGACGATCTAAAAACAGAGGTCACCTGCTACGTCATAGACGTAGACATATCCTACAATGTTCTTCTGGGACGTCCAGACTGAATTTGCCAGTGCTTGGGCGATCACGGCATCGTCAAGACTGAATTTGCCAACGTGGATCCTTTCAAAGGGGTAGAGGCTTAATACTCTTATTCACTCATGTACAAGAAAGTCCTCCAGGACGAATGAGGGAACAACGACGACGATAACGCAAAAATTGATGTAATATCAGGCAAACCTTTGACGGTCCACCTCAAGGGCCATGCTTGTGACACAACCCCTCCACTCATTGTAAAGATATAGAGGAAGGCACCACAATCTATGACGGTACGACTGCCAAATTAGAAGAAAGATCCAGTGCCAACTTCTGCCCCCAAACCCTTGGTAGTCAAGCTTCGCATGAGGCCTCCAAAGCCCTCGTCCGCATCGGAGACAAATCCCGAGGAAGACGAAGTAAAATAGTACGTAGTGGCTCATGCTAACGCTCCATCCCTAGACGATGTAATTCTCCTAGAAAAGATCTCCTACTTTATGAATAAAGGGTTATCTTTGAACTACTCCGATGTTGCTCACTTGAGCATATTGTACTCCCTAGAACATGGTATAGGCCTACAATAACATACACAGGTAACTACTACCTATGCAGTAAACCAGATCCACCCTAGCCAAGGTTACTACTTCATGGTTCCAGCAAGGAGGAGGGGAGACAAATCCAACATTTTCGGTTGGGTTGAAAGCCCCCGGTCCTTCATCCCAGAGGAACAAGAGTCAGAACCCGATACCGGCAAAATTTAACTCTATCAGTTCAGTGGTCAAGACAAATACCTCATCCAGAAGATGGGTTATGATCTTAAAAGCAACTGAGGTCTGAATTACGGCAAAGGTCGACGACTGCCCTTGCGCCTCACCGTTTCGGCATGCAAGTCCGATGATTACTATCATAAGACCAAGCATGGCTTAGGGTATGTCACGCCTCCCACAACCCTCGAAGGCTCGGATGAAGAAGATGAGTAATACTCTCACTCTTCAGAGTCTTCCTCTTGGGACTCCGATATCAGTATTAGAGAGATGCTCAAACAAATATTGGCTGCCAATATGGTGTCAGCTGACCCTGGGAAAGATGACGAGGATCCTCCAAAACTTTTTGAAGTTGAACAGTAGGCCCAACACCTAGATGCACAATTAGAGATGCGGTTCAAACAATGAGAACCTTCCACTGAGGATAAAGTCGTACAAGTCAATCTTGGCGAAGAATCCTACCCTAAACCTATCTTCATTAGCAAGAGTCTGACGGATGAGGATCAAAAATCTCTGCTATAGCTCGTCAGAGAATACATCGATGTCTTTTCCTGGAGTTACGAAGACATGCTTGGACTGGACCCCCAAATCGCGGTCCACAAACTCAATATTTTGTCGAACGCTAAACCTGTCAAGAAACAACAACGGAGGTTTCTGCCGGATATCATAAACGCCATCGAAGCTGAAGTCAACAAACTAATAACTAGTGGCTTCGTCCGCGAAGAGCTAAATCTAGATTGGGTAGCCAATATCGTGTCCGTCATAAAAAAGAATGGGAAGATCCGGATCTGCGTCGACTTCCGCGATCTAAGTTTGGCCTGCCCTAAGGACGAGTCCCCCCTTCCGATCACAGACATAATGATTGACAACACCTGTGGCTTCGAGCACATGTCCTCCATGGACGGATTCTCAGGCTACAATCAAATCAACATGTCTCCTGACGACAAGAAGTATACATCATTTTGAAACATGATAGGAGTATACTACTATACAATCATACCCTTCGGTCTGAAGAACGTCGGTGCTAGACACCAACAAGCAATGGGCACCATCTTTCGTGAGCATCTACGCAAGACGGTCGAGTTATACGTTGATGACATTACCGTCAAGAGTCGCTCCAAAGATGATCACCTCCGGGATTTGAAGACTGTGTTCGACCTCATGCGTATGCACCAGTTCAAGATGAATTCTACCAAATCTTTCCTAGGAGTCTCCAGCAATAAATTTTTGGGTTTCGTCTTAACTTCTAAGGGTATCCATGAGGACCCTAACAAGACTAAAGCAATCCTTGAAATGCGCTCACCGAAGAACCTCAGAGAACTTTGTGCCAACAAGGAAGACTGGCCTACATCAGGAGGTTCATATCAAACCTCTCTCGACGTTGTTAGTTGTTTACTCAGCTTATAAAGAAGGGAGTCTCCTTTGTTTGGAACGAAGAATGCCAATGCTCTTTCGACGACATCAAGGAGTATGTCATGAATCTTCCAGTATTGGTGGCCCCCATTGTGGGAAGACCCTTCTTACTATATGTACATAAAGTAGATCACTCCCTTGAGGCTCTGCTATCCCAAATAAGCGATGCCAATCACGAATATGTCATCTATTATCTTAGTAGGATGATGGTTGGCGCAGAGCACAGGTACAACCCCATCGAGAATGAGTGCCTTGCTCTAGTTTTCGCCATCCAGAAGACCCGATATTACCTGGCAGGGCAAACCATCTACGTGATCTCACGAGTTAATCCCCTTAGGGTCCTCATGACGAAACCTGGAGTGCTCAACTCTCGCCTAGCCACATAGGCAATACTGTTGTCACAATATAACATGGTATTCGTCCCACAAAAGGCGGTCAAAGATCAGGCATTGGCAGATTTCCTTACAGCCTATCCGGTACCGGAAACCTCAAAGATCTACGAGGAGATCCCATGCGAGGTTGCAGACTCAAACAAGACCACGAGCACAGAAGCTGTTTGGCGAATGTCCTTCGACGGTGCTTCAAGAATAAGGCCCAAAGGCAATATTGTCGCTGGCGTCGGGATAGTATTGATCTCCCCACACGATCTGATCATCAACCACTTCTACTCTCTCACTGAGCCATGCTCCAATAATGTGACAGAGTATAACGCTCTTATAATTGGGCTCTAACTCACTAAACAAGTATGAGTGGACTACCTAGAAGCCTACGATGATTCCTAGCTGATATTCAATCAAATCCGAGGCGAGTACGAAGTCCGGAATGCTCCCCTACCACCAAGCCATACTTGGAATAATCTCCAACTTTGAGAGGATCTTCATAGAGCACGTCCCTCGGCTGCAAAATATTAAGGCTGACGCCCTGGTCGGCCTCGCATCCTCTCAAGCTGTTCCGGTCAATACTCATGAACTGATCACCGTGATTGGTCATGAGCTGGTCTGCCCGAAAAACCTCTGTCTGTGCCTAAGCTATTCAGTAGAGATAAGCACGAACTCCCGAGATTGGAGACCCCCATTCATCGAATACGGAGTCAATAAAATTCTTCCCTAGAACCCAAAGGAAGCCACTTCCATCAAAAGATGTTCCCTCCGGTTCTATTACGATACAACTACTAAAATGTTGTATCGTCGCTCCTATGACGGTCTTCTGTTATGATGTCTAACGAATGCAGAAGCAAAGTAGTCTCTCCGCAAGGCCAGCGATGGGGTTTGCGGTGCCCATCAGCCAGGTCCCAAGCTACAGGACCGTCTCCGGAGAATGGGTTACTATTAGACGACAATGGTAGCAGACGCCATTGACAATGCAAGGAAGTGCCAAGCGTGCCAAATCCACGCAAACTTCATCTACTAATCCACAGAGCTTTGACACCCGACTGTTACGTCCTGGCCTTTCGAAGCCTGGGGCATGGATATCATATGACCGATCAGTCTGCCTTCGTCCAAGGGACATCGATTTATCCTCACTTTACCGACTACTTCTCCAAGTGGGCGAAAGCCGTACCACTCGCTAAAGTTAAGACATCAATCGTGATCAGCTTCTTCAAGCATCACGTCATATACCGCTTCGGCTTGCTATAAAGGATCATCCATGACAATGGTCCATAGTTTACAAGTCATACTTTTTATTGGTTATGTGACAAGAATCGAATTCAGAATGTAGCCTCGACTGCCTATAATCCAGCAATAAATTATCTGGTAGAAGCATTCAATAAGACCATCATAAAGCTTCTCAAAAAGTTTGTGTCATCTAACAAATACGACTGGAATGAGAAGCTGGGTGAATGGCTTTGGGCCTACCGCACAACGGTCCGGACGCCAACTGGTAGCACGCCATTCTTCTTGGTCTACGGGAGCGAAAAGGTCCTCCTCCTCGAGGTCCAAATTCTCTCGCTCAGAGTGGCTCTCTCCAACCGACTAACCGTCGACGATAATCACCGTCGATGACTACAAGATTTAGAAGCATTCAACGAGAAATGTCTCTTAGCTCAACAACGCATTGAGCTGTACCAAGCATATCTCTCGGGAGCCTTCAACAAACGGGTGAAGAAGAGGACTTACCAAGTGGGTGACCTCATCCTGACAGTAAGAAGGCCGATGGTTATGACCTACAAGACGGCTGACAAGTTCCAACCCAAATAGGAAGACCCATTTGTCGTAGAACCAGTATTCTCCAACGACGCTTACCGACTGACGAAACCCAATGGTGACTTTCTCATGATGCCCATCAATGACAAGTTTCTGAAAAAGTACTACGTCAAAGGCTAGCCCGGTACTTCCCTATCCACATCAAAGACAACCAAGATGTACAATATTTACACTCTTGGTTCTTTTTCCCTAGCAAGTGCCTATGTACGGCCTTGCCCTTCCTATACAAATCACTATAAAAGCCATTATCTATATTCAGGAGTCCTGGATACGTAACAGATAATGGAACCTCAAAAGCTCTCCAGCAGGAGCAGTCCTCAGGTCTACTTGCACACTTCTGCAGTGACCACTCAAACCAATCTCGTTAGGCGCTAGCCATGTTCACATTACGTCTGAGCTATCATCCTGAAGATCTCCCTAGGGAAGCAACCCTCAGGTCTATCTACATTTTTGGATAGGCCACAATCATCAAATCACTTCTCTATGAATTTTTTGAACATTGGTTCACGTCCATATTACCTCTTAACTATTGTCCTAACATTTTTTCTCGGTCGTATTTTCCATGTCCATATTATTTCTGAGCAAACCTTTCGGGTTTGGCTATCGATCATCACGTCCATATTACTTCTGATATCGGTGTCATCTCAACTTATCACCCGTAATTAACCCTAAGTATGCCAGCAGTGTTAAGTCCACAAAATCTGCCACATCCATATTACCTCTGGCAGGGCTTGTCTTAAACCTATTACTTGCACTCAGGTGCACGAGAAGTAATGGGTCCACAAAATCTATCACGTCCATATTACCTCTAATATGGTTTTATTTCGAACTTATTAGTTGCACTCCAGAGCACAAGAAGTAATAATTCTACCAAAGATCCTTCAGCGGGATATCCTCAAAGGAAGAAAACAGCCTCGTCCATATTACCTCTGGCTTATTTCCTTTTTCTTCCACTAAAAATATCGAGATCATACCTAACCTCTCGGTACGACTATCGATCCGCTCACGTCTACTTCACCTCTGAGATATTTTCCTCACCTCCTCCCCAGTAGGGTTTGCCATATCCTTCGCATCTCTGAGCAAACCTTCCGGGTTTGGCTATCGATCATCACGTCCATAATACCTCTAATATCGATTGTCATCTCAACTTAGCACCCATACTTAACCCTAAGTATGCCAGCGGTGTTAATTCCATAAAATCTACCACGTCCATATTACCTCTGGCAGGGCTTGTCTCAAACTTATTACTTGCATTCAGGTGCGCAAGAAGCAATGGGTCCACAAAATCTATCACGTCCATATTACCTCTGATGGGGTTTCATTTCAAACTTATTACTTGCACTCCAGGGCGCAAGAAGTAATGAGTCCACCAAAGATCCCCCAGTAGGATATCCTTGGCAACTACGGTGTTGTGTTACGTCCATATTACCTCTAGCATATTGCCTAAAGTTTATAACAGTCAACACGATAGATACAAAAGAGAAGTTCTGGAAAAATATAAACTTTTCATTAATATTCAAGATCATGAGTACACACTATGGAAATCTATTACATTTTAAGCATTTTTATTAATATTCAAGATCATGAGTACAAGTGATAGAAAATTCTATAATCAGAACTTTCTCCATCCAGGCGCCCCTCCGAGCTGTTGCAGCTACTGACAACAGTAAAGCCCGCAGCGGAACTTAATGCTTTTTGGATCATCCATCCACAGTACAAACCTCAATATATGAAAAAAAAATCTATATCGATGGATATCAAGGGAGAAGTAGGAGCAGGTGCTCTTCAACCATGCGAGAAGATGACGACATGAATGACAATTAATCCAAATCCTGTCATCGACACTATAGACCCCTGGCCGGTAACAAGCCGCATAAAGGGGAAAAATGCAGCTAGCACGTTGCATGAACAATGATGGCTCAGCGCGTGACACATGATGATCATCCTCATCTCCTGGATCAGTTCTTACCGAACTATCCTCGTCTCCTGGATCTGTTCTTGGCGAATCATCTCATAAAGTTGGTCTTCACCCCGAATAACGGGTATTATAATATCCTTCCATGCTCCATCATGAGCCGTACAAGGGAGAACAAAGCCTGCAAAAGGAGAACATATGGTGTTAGTAAACAAAGACAATATGAAGTCCATGCGGCAGAGCCTAGTCGGCACATGGGACACCTTCCATGGGCAGAGACATGATGGTCGTATGTCCGGATCGAGCCTTCATCCATGCAACATAATCATGGTTGTCGCATGTCTAGGTCGAGCCTTCATCCATGTGGCATAATTATAACTGGCGTATGATGGTTACCCTTCCATGCGATAGCCTCATGAGAAAAGCCTGCACATATTCGTAATGATCTCTCATCCATGTGGCAAGGCTATGTAAAGAGTCTACGCGTGTTCGAGATGATTTCTCATCTACGCAACAAGATTGTGCACTTGTGTCTCTCTGTACTTGGCAGTCCAACACGAAAAGTGGGGTATTCCCCTACCTCCAAGCAAAACAATAAATTCATGGGGCCATAGATCAAGGCTGCCCCAAACAAACTCCTCTGCGAGAAGGGTCACATTATGAGGCATCCTTCGCAGAAAAAGGAGAAAGAAAGCAAAGAGATAAAAGTTCTCTCTCTTCCCCTGACTGCCTATTTATAGGCTCCAAAATCGCGTAAAGGGATCGAGGCAATGAATTGAGCGAAGAATGAGATGAACCTGACACCTCGATCCGCATGATCCTCTTTAATCTCCTCGAAAACTGATGCCTTGAGCCTCTTGTCTAGAGACGGCACAAAATCTCAAGAGATCCGGTCAAAGATAGAGCAAATATCCTCATTAAATGATCAGACAGCATGTCAGAAACAACTATGCGGCCATGAGACTCTATGGCATGCCCTGCAGATGTGGCCAATAGCGCTCGACCATGCTTCTTTCAAAGTATTCCAAACTTGTCATTTTGGAAACTTTGAAGGGGGTCTTATAGAAGCATAAAAAAATATGTAGGTCGCATAGAGGTCATGCTCCATAAAAATAATAACCATGTCACAGAGAAGCCACATGCGGCATGAACAACAAAGTCATAGAGAAGCCACATGCGGCATAAACAACCAAGCCGCAGAGATGCCACATGCGGCCTAAACAAACAAGCCACAGAGTAGCTACATGCGGCCTGGTCAAACCAAAGATGAATGAGCCACATAGTATACTCTATGCGACTGGAACGATCGCAGGATAGGGAGGCCGCATAAAACCCCCTAACACAGTAGTCAATGACTGTCAGACTCTGACACCACACTCATCACGCCGATGCTTCAAGATTCGTGAATGATGATAGCTCAAGAAAAGATAGACAAAAATTTACATCAGTACATTAATGACCTTGTCAGATATGCCATGCCACTTGTTCTCTCATATGCGGCTCCTCCCTATAAGGCCTCGTCACCATGCAGCTTAAGTGTCCATTCGACGAGAGATTGCATGCGACCATAATGCCATGCGGTCAAAGTGTCCATTCAACCAAGGCCAGACGAGAGATTGCATGCAACTACAATGACATGCGGCAGTATCCATTTGACCAAGGCCATATGCGAGTTTGCATGCGGCCACAACGCCATTCGGCCAAGACTCACAAGATTTTTCTGTTACAACCGAAGATGATTTTTTGTACATTCAGTGCTTACTAAGTTTCCAGTTGACCAAGTCACGCACTCAACAGCCCCGAGATCTCTTCAACAACATATCCTAACCGAGACCATATGGCATAATGTTTGTAGCATACGACAGCGGTTACAACCGTATTCTGTTGAAGGAGTCCTATGCGGCAACCAAACATAGCCCTATGCGTCCACCAAATAGAGCCATATGCAGCATCGATAGTCCGTCAGCACGACGACTATAAATAGCAAGGGTAGCATATCCTACAAACACCCAGCCAGATACATACTTGCACACAAGCTCAGGAGAGAGAAGACAGAAGAGAATCATTATTTCCTTATCGGATCATCAACGGAGTAAAAGAGCCACCACAACGCTCTTTGTCCATTGTCACTACCCAGATTAAACTATTGTATTTAGATTTTATGTCAATGATCTCTTTGTACTTCTTTGTTTGTTATTTTAACGTCCAAAACTTACGATGGCAAAAAACAGGTTCATCCGAAGTTCTAGGGAATGACACCAGACGAGGGTATGACAACAACTGATGCTTCCGCAAGTGCTTAGTTTAATTCTTAACAGGGATATAGTTTTATTTTATTGTCTTTTATTTTTTCGTCTACTAGTAGTGGATTTGTCTCCACCTGACATCTTTTAAATTTGTAATGAACTTTACTATTCATATTTACATTCATCATTTATATATTTGATTTAGTTGATATTTATTTATCGTGGATGAGATTTAGATTGCCTGTGTTTGGTTTTAGACTCTTGGACTTGAGTCCTTTATAGACAGCGTACGCACGAATTATGAGAATTCATGAGTTGAATTATCTTTCGGTTCGTACCAGCTGGCCAAGTCACGTACTAGTCCCACAAGTTTTGGGACTGGAGCGTGACATGATTTTTGTGGTGGACAAATGATGATACCTCTATCACCAACGAACTTCGTGTACACACACTTATTAGTTTCGCTGACCTTATAGCCATTAGATCTGATAACTTTGTCAAACTTCTCGTACCACAATTTGGGAGCTTATTTCATACCATACAGAGATTTTACCAACTTGCACACTTTGTATTCAAGACCTTTGATAACAAAACCTTATAGATGTTGCATGTAAATCTTCTCAGTTAGTTCACCATTCAGAAATGTTTCTTGACGTTCATCTGATGAATCACCAATCTGTGAATAGCACATAGAGAAATCAGCATCCTGATAGTAGTTATCCGTACAACATGAGCATATATGTCAAAGTAATCAATCTCCTGCATCTGAGAAAGTCCCTTGGCAACTAGCCTGGCCTTGAACTTATCCACAGTTTCATCTGCTTTTATCTTCTTCTTGAAGACCCACTTGCATTCGATGGGTTTAGCTCTTTCAGGAAGACCGACTAACTTTCAAGCATTATTAGAAATTATTGAGTCATACTCGTCATTGACAGCCTACTTTCAGAAAATAACTCTCTGGTCTTCATTACCTCTTCATAGGTAAGCGGATCAGCTTCCACATGATAGGTAACAAAGTCTTATCCGATGTCCTTTGGCCTCCTCACTTACTTTTCTCTCGGCTTAGCGAATTATGGTACAAATATTGTATCATCAATGATAACTTCTTGGACTACTTATCTCTGAGAGGTACTTGCCTCGTTTGTGCTAGCAGTATTCTCTGGAACATCTGCGAGAATAATATTCTTGTGCCGAGCAAACTTGTCTTCAAAGAATTCTGTGTCGCGAGATTATATGATATGATTTGATTCGATATCAAGAAACCTACGAGCATCACTCTTATCAGCAAAGCCCAGAAATAAGTTCTTTGTAGTCCTCATTCCTAGCTTCTGTATCTTGAGGTCTGGAAGCTTCGTATACGCCAAACACCCCCACACTCGAATGACATTCAAGTTGGGTCTGACCTTGAACCAGAGCTCATGAGGAGTAATGTCAGAAATCGCGAATGGCACTCTATTCAGAATAAATGTGGCCGTAAGCGCAGCTTCTTTCCAGAAGCAGTTTGGAAGTCATGTTGTCAGCAACATTAAGTTTATCATTTCTATCAGCGTCATATTTTTTCTTTCTGCTACACCATTAGATTAGGGAGAATAAGGAGCATTCATTTCATTAAAAATTTCATGTTCTTTGCAGAACGATACGAATTCTAAGAAATAATACTCTCCGTCTCGATCATTTCTGAGTCTTTTGGGTTGTTGACCAGTTTAAAGTTCTGCTTCAGCCTTGAAGTCTTTGAACTTCTCGAACACTTCATCTTTCGACTTGAGAAGATATACAAACACATACTTCGAGAAATCATATTTGAAAGTGATGAAATACTTTATCCTGACTTTTGGGGAGAATTGTTTGAAGTCACAGATATCTTATTGTACCAACTCTAAAAGATCTGTACTTTGGTTCACCTTTCTGAATGGCTTTCTGACAATCTTTGTCTACGCACAGACTTCACATTTCTCTACCTCCTTATCCCTATATTTGGAGATAAGACCTAAAATAGAAAACTTGTTAATGCCTTTACAATGCATATGTCCTAGTCTATTATGTCATAACTCAAGAGAATAACCAAAAGTAGATACTGCATTGATACAAACAAAAGAAGTTACAAGCTGAAGCTTAAACATTCCTTCGATACAAAAATCTTTTCCAAACCGTGTTCTCTTATAAGATATCACCATCTGACTGGCATTGATATCCATCCTTAGTCCTAATTTACACAACAAACTCTCAGAGATCAGATCCTTGGCAATCATTGGTATGTGCTTCACGTTCTCCAGTATGAGTGACTTCCCCAAAGTCAGCTTCAGCACTACCGTGTCAGTCCCTTGAACATTAGCTTGTGACTTGTCCACCATCGAGACCTTCTCATGTGTTGGCTCATACTTGGTGAATAACTCCTTCTTAGAGCATACGTGGCAAGATCCACCGATATCCACCCACCAGTCAGTGTTCACACCATATGACTCAACCTGCACAATCATAGCAACTTGGTTAAGCTCACCTTGCTCTTTCGGTTTAGGCTTTGACCTACAGTCACTCTTGTATTGACCCTTCTTGCCACAGTTGTAGCACGTCATATCAGTCTTTGGCTTTGGCTTGAATTGAGCCGACTTTACCTTCAGCTGGTTGAAGTCCTTCTTCTTTTCCTTATAGTAATTTTTTTGCTTCCCTTTAGAATCACTAGCATGTACCATGTTTGCCTTAGCCTACTTCTTGGACAAGGAGTCCAACTTCAGTTGCCCCCCGGCTTCATCTTCAATGTGAATCCAGTGAAGAAGATCTTCGAGCTAGATTTCCATCTTCTTATGATACATGTCAGTCTTGAACTTGATCCAGCTTGGAGGAAGTTTGGTGACGATAGCCCCCACCATAAACTTGTCTTCCTGCTTCATACCCTCTTTCTCCAGTTTTTACAGTATCTTCAGAAGTTCCTTGACTTGTTGTAACATCACCTTCTCGTCCTGAAATTGTAGAGTGAAGAATTTCTCGACGAGATAGATTTTAGACATTTTTTTGTCAATTTTGTAGTGCTTTTCAAGAGATTCCCATACATCTCTCGCCTTCTCCTTTTTGCTGTAGGACTCTGCCATCGAGTCGTCCATAGAATTTAGGATCAACAACCTACTAAGGTCGTTATCTTTCTTCCACTTGAAGTGCGAGTCCTGTGCCACACCAACTTCAAGCTCTCCTCTATATTTGGGAATGGTAGGTTCATGACCAACCAACACATAAGCAATTTTTATAAGACGAAGATTCAAAAAAATCTTCCTCTGTCAAATGTTGTAGTGTTCGCCATCAAACTTCTCAAGCTTGTGAAAGCTAGTATCGAGAAGGTTTGAGCAGTTGTCCATTCTAACTCGAGTCTTGCATTGAGATTATTAGTCCCGACGATATATCAAAGTAGAGAAGGTCCACAAAGTAGAGACTCACACAAAAGTTTGTCTCTACAATAGTTGGTGTACTGAGATTAACACAAGAGTTTCTCTATAGTGACACACAACTCCGCAGAAAAGCTCTAAACCACGAACATGTTACAAATTGACAAAAGAGAAAAAGAAAATACAAATACAACAAGAATTAGAAAACATTCTTCTCTTTACGTTTCCAGACGCTACAATGAGAAAGAACAGACACAAGAAAAAAAATACAAATAAAGGAACTCCTTGTAGGGGTGATCAAAACTACCGATGCTCAAGGCAAGATTCGTCCTATATGACGATCTGCCCCCAGGATCCAGCAAGTTCACACAAAAACTAATGGAACGCTTGAAGTCACCTTCAGATCACTCAAAAATTACTATTTGGGAGGGAGCTCTCTGGGCCGCATATGCACTGGTGCTCTCAATTTTTCTAATAAAAACTCTCTCATAAATGAGGAAAACCTCTCTTTAAAGAAGATTTTAGCACATATGCGACCTGAGAAAACTCCAGGCCGCATATGCGCTGACAGACCAGATAATCGACTAAATCCCCAAAAATATGGGTGGCAGTGCCGCACCGTACCGCATGCACTGCCTATAAGCTGTACTGTACAGAGCAGACAACGCCTTCAGGCATCGAAAGCTTCTGTCGCGTGGCACAGAGAACCATGCGATGCGAGCGTCGTACTACACGGCCAACAACAGATTCAGTCATCTTCATATCAGACTCAACACATAGCACCTTGACTCATGTCGACCTGGCCGCATATGGCACCAGGCCGCATGGCACTAGGCTGCTTGGGCTCCTGGCCGCAAGCGATCCTGGCCGCATAGGGACTCATGCACTCCTGCACACATGGCAAATCGACACAAAGCGATCGAGCATGCGCCCGAGCTAGCAAACGTGCATGCTACTCGCGCATAAAAGAAGAGACAGAGCATGCGCCCGAACTAGCAACCGTATGTCACGCCCCAGTACCAAACTACGAAGACGGACATGGACAGCTACCCCGTACAAGATACTATACATCGTACGACAATCACAGCTATAACTAGACAAGGGGGTGCATGCTACAATCAAGTCACCTAGGGTCAAGAACATCTATGTCTAAATCATCAACCAAGAAACAATAAGAATGAATATGTAAGATAAAGCAGTTAGGCATCCCTGATGCTCTATCAGAATAATTATAAAACTAGTTATACATGATGGTACACTAGTACATTTCTAAGATTATATGACTATAAGTCAACCGCGGTCTGAATAATATACAATCATGTAGAGGAACTAATGTCCAGATAAACTGGCTAATAAGTGCCGTCGGCTAAACGCAAAATGTAATACAAAATGATACTCATTGTGGGGAGAAGAAACCCACTCAAGTTCCTCGAGGGACATCCTTCTGGTGTGCGCCATCAGTCAGATATATGACAGGATTCTCGGGCACTGCTATTAAACCTGGCCAAATAAAACCAGCGGGTTCAGGCCCCGAGAGCAAGTACCACAAATGAGCACAAGTGAATAAAGAAAAAGCTAATAAAGTACATAAAATAGGAATCCGTGCCATAACTACAAGCGTATGACCTTTCAACGGAGCAGTATGATACCTTTACAACCAAACAAGGACAAGGGGTGTCGTACTATGCCGAGATAGGGTACGACTTACTAATCATGAACACGACAAAGATACATCACATCTATATAATCCAGAACACACGTGCCATAATACAAGCTAAGATATAGGCATAATATGCAGCTTCGGTATATGACTTATTGTGACACATTGGCGTAATCCTACAACCAAAATAAGAACAAGGGTTGAACCGTCGCACCATAATAGTTCATGTCCCTCGACTACCAGCACATACTATTTTAAATTGGCCAATCATTCCTACGGCTTGTTATGTGGAGTCTGAGTTATCTCAGCAGAATAATACAATAATATAGGGATCCTAAATCGTGCTACAGGCGAACACAGCTAGCCGAACCAATAATAACATGTAGTATGTAGAATATGCATCGGTCCCCCGTAGGCCCATCTTGCTAAGATAGATAAGTAACAGTTCCAACCTTCCTATAGAAAAAATGTTGGCTCAGTTTAAATATAAAAAAAATCGAATATTGCACTCCACTAATGCGGATGATATACAATATCCGTGGTGGCAAACTTTTATACCTCAAGAATTATCTGACGGTGGCTCATCACGCACGATCTCGGGATCCCGTTCCCTCCCAATGCTTCTACTAATTAAGTTACCTAATTAATCCTGCGGTTGTATAGAATCTTGTGCCGTGGTCACACAATCCTCCTCCTTAGATGTCGTACCGTAGTACGTTTACGCTATATACGAATCCACATCGTTGCTCGAGAGCCAAATCTGGATTCCTCCAAGTGTAAAGCAACAAATCAAGCAAACAACCTAACCGCGCTATGATTACTGATCCACTACAAGGGCCGTGCTGGAGAAGTCATATATGATATCACATATCACGTAGAATAGTAAAATATTCAACACATAGCACGTAGCAAGATATGTTGCACCTCAGTGCACATGTAACACATAACATGTATGAACGCATAACAAGTAGTAAATATATCAGCATGAATACGAGTGGTTGAGCCAGGATATCAGGCCTATTAATCAGTCACATGAAGTCTTCTCATCATATTGAACCATATTTGTCTGGGTATGTACACCTAGTCAGTTGAATAAAACTTTCAATCTCGTGTAACATACGAATCTAGTCAGGTACAAAAATTATTAATCAGTCCAATAGAATTATTTATTTACAACATATCATGTTGGTGGGGTCAGCTACATACAGTCAAAGCTTAACACATAGTATGTAACATGAATTACCAGAAATTAAGAATAGAATAACGACGAACGAAAATAAGGGAAAAATATGAACCACTCTGGAGAATATCCATAATTTTTAAACCAAATAAGGACCGGGATTGCAAACCATTTTTCGAGTAAAACAATGCCCCTCACTCTGTCTGGCAAAAAGGGTAAGTTAATATACTAATCTGAGTCCACTTAGCATGTACTAGGTCAATATCACTCTAGCTCAATTGAGTCAACATATAGTCTAGTCCATCACATAATTATGCCATGCACATAGTCAGTTCTAGCAAATAGCCATGTCTAGCTCAAGGTTAATTCAGGTCACTAAGTCCCATACACTTAGATTCACAGCACTTGCAAGTACTTGGGTCAACACATCGAACATACACTCAAAGAAATTATTCCATAAAATATTGACTAAATGAAGCAACAAAGTATGCACATGGGTCACTAGGGTCACGTAGGATCACATGCGAGCATGAGAAGTGCACGCATGGATTGTCGCATGGGATATGACACACGCACTGATCAGACGCATGAGCAACTGGTCGCATGCACGAGCTGGCCGCATGCTGCCCCAGGCGGCATACTACCCCAGGCCGCATATAGCTCCAGGCCGCATGCTCCTCCAAGTCACATGCTCCGGACAAAAGCCCACTCTCTTGGAACAAGTGTCGAAGTGACGTGTATTAAATGCGTGTCAGTGAAGTGACTGATGTGACGGATGTGACAGGCCATAAAGTGTTAGAGAAAAGACAAAAACATAAAAAGATGTGCCAAGGTTTCAGAGTCATGCGTCCAAAAGAAAGTGGCCGCATGCTCTGCTTGCCGCATGTGCCTGCTTGCCGCATATGGGTCGGTACTGCATGGAGGTCGATGCCGCATGGAGGTCTCTTGGACTTAATAAATTTCTCATTCGTTCAATAAGTAAAAACACAAGCGGCTCAAGAATTAGCTCCAGAACACTTATGTACTGGTCAATCATGCATCTAACAAGATGGACGCATGCTGGTCAGTTTACGGCAAAGAGATCAGGCCGTATAGTACTCTTGGCCACATAACTCGCTGGCTGCATGAAGACTTCGTCTTCTCCAAACATCAGGTTCGGCCATGGCGAAAAGTTCTAAAATTTTAAAAATTATTTTCTTCAATTTTTTTTTATTTTAGCTCTGAATCAAGTGAAACAAAAGCAAAAATGCTCAAAATGAAGTGCTCCATCAACCATAAAAACTGATTTTCTAAAATACTATATTTTTATATATCAAAACCAAGAAAATTTTTTAGAACTCTTGAAAACCCTAACTTTAAAACTTAGATTTACTCAAAATCGTTCATCAAAACCCACTAAAACTAATGAGGATATCAAGAAGAATATTTTCCTTCAAACACTTTTTAATATACTAATCAAATAAAAAATCCAAAAAAATAATGGCTTCACCACTTTGAGCAAGATGTACTTGCCTTGGTGGACTTACAAACCTCTTCCTAGAACCAAGTCTAGGGATAGGGCTAAGGCTAGGGTTCGACCAAGGGGGAGATCTTGAGGGAAGGAGGAAGAAGAAAGAAGAGGGGAAGTAGAAATGAAGAAGAATGAGCGAGGAGATAAAAAATCATATATATATATATATATATAAATATATATATATATATATATATATATATATATATATATATATATATATATATATATATATATATATATATATATATATATATATAGTGGAGAAATGAGGTTAGCCCCTAAGATTAAATTATGACACTCTCCATCCAAATCTCAACCATCCAAAATAGACTTAGTGGTTCCAAGAGTGAACCGTATATGGTATCCATCCTATATATGGGTCCTAGCACGGGTCTATGGCAATTGCCAAGGTGTTCACTACTGGTCTCGGATAGTCTCCCACAATAAACATGAATACAATTAAATAAAATATATCATAATTAAGAGGAATCAACATGTAAAATACAGCATGAATACATCTACAAAAAAATATTTAAATATCACAAATTCAAGAATACCAAATCTGGGAACGGGTGTGATACCGTGCATGCAACTCGCCCATAAAAGGAGCGCATGAGCGCCATGCAATGATGCTGACGTGCTAAGTGCAAAGTGCGTCATCAAAGCATCACTTTGCGCCCTTGAGCCCGAGTCCGAGTCCGAGTCGCTAAGCCCCTACGAGGCTTAAGCTCCTAAAGAAAACTTACAAAAGGTGGTAAAAAAATTTAAGATTGTCATAAAGGGGTTCACACTTAATCCTTCTAGGAAAGTCAACCCACATGGGCCACCACCCCATGTGCATATACCAATACTAAGCATAGCTATATATTGATATATAAATATTAGTGATTTTCCAATGTGGGACTAAAACTCCTAAAGAAAAGTAAAAAATACCAATAATCTTCCACATATATCATAATATATGGTCGAGCGTTCCTCACATTGACTGTCCATCATGCATTAGGATAGATGTCGAACTGCTAATGCTAGTCCCCTCGGCCCTTCAATCGTTGCCTGAGGCAGAGCTGGCAATTGCCAGACTGAAGAAGCCTTAGGGTATAGAAGCGGGCATGAACCAATCATATGGTCATATGCCACACATCTGAGACACTGGCCATTGGCCCTCATACACTGATCTCTGGTGTGCCCTGGCTTGCCACGGTGGCTATACCCTGCTGATACTGCCTGTCTCATGGACTGTACTGAGGTTATAGTTGAGGTTGGAGGTACAGGCGGGTGAGAAGCTCTGACTGCTTGTGCTGGTGGTGACGATTGGATACTGATGCCTCTCATGGATGAGTGGGACATCTTCTGGCCTCCGATTCTTGCTACTAATCTCTGGTCGGAAAGTTCTTGGGACCTAGCTGCCCTGAGTACTGCATCATAGGTGGCATAATCGTGACCAACCATAAACTGCTGGATCTCTAAATGCAAACCTTGCTTGAATCTCTTAGCTTGATCCTCCTCGGAAGCTACCATATGGGGAGCAAACCGGCTGAGTCGGCAAAACTCGATCATATACTGGTCAACCGATCTTGTCTGCTGGCGAAGATTATGGAATTGCTGCTAGAGCTAGAACTTGGCGGTTGTGTCAAAATACTTCTCATGGAAGCGCTCTTTGAACGTCCTCCAATTAATGGGCTTTGAAAGCGCTCATTGAACTGCTGCTGGAGCTAGAACTTGGAGGTTAATGAACTGCTGCTGGAGCTGGAACTTGGCGTCATTGTGTCAAATACTTGGTTGGACGCAAGCAACTAACGTTGGATGCCGAGTTAAGATTATAACGCCCACTGTGTCACGACCCGCACCCGGGGTAAGGGTACTAGTCGGAAACAACGCCCAGCCTACGCCGCAGAATCGGCGGTAGAACGCTGTCTAGAAAGTCTATCTAATATAATGAACCACCAAAAGATAGTGTACTCAATCACAGAACTAAGATAGAATGAACACGAATCAGATAAGAATAGAATAGTCACAATACCACTCATGAGTCTAAAATAATACATCAATGAGTCTGAAGAAAAATACAAAAATATGCTGGAGACAAATCCAGTACAAAAGAATACTACAAAACTATAAAGCTACAACTCCAGGGTCAACTGTCTCAGTTGGGATAAGTCCCTCTTGAGCCAGGGTCTCAGAATCTAAACCCACAACATCCTGGGATCCATAATAGGTAGGGTACTCCTCAGTGTCATCTGGAAAAATATATCCAGTCAGGAAAGGAGCAGAGTACAACCCTAACAGCAGTTCTCAAATAATGATAAAAACTATGTAACAGTAAGTAGCTGTGGATAAACAAGATGCATAAATAGATACAAGAAATGTATAGACAATAAGGAAGTACTGGAAAGAAATACAATAATGAACAATATGCTGATAGAACAAGAATACTAATGACTAAGTGTGTGAGTACTAGCTTTAACATGTGATCGGCTTAGGAACTTGCACAAGAGTATAATGGCCTGGCTGATTATACGTGCGGTGTATGATCAACACTCACAAGGAACAAGACATGCACAAGGAGGGTATGATCACATATCTACACTAAAATACTCCCCACCCCGACTGGTATAATAGATCCAACCACGGTACGTTATGGCACTAGATTCCCCAAGAAGATAGCTAGTCTCCCCGAGAATCGGTGTCTGTACATGTACAAGATAACCAATGAAACAATACTTGCACCATATACACCATATACCAAGGAATAACATCTCATGACGAGATCCGGATATACCAATCCGTGTAACCATAGTGTCAAGAGAACATGTATATCTACACTAGATACAACGAACATAGAGGATATCATAAATGAGAAACTATCAGAGAATGTACTCGCCTGAAGTCCAATGAACAGTCTCACAAATGTCTGACTCGGTGCCTCGAAGACCTAGATATGGAATACCACATTAATACAAGGTCCCGGAAAGAGAACAAGTCAAACTAGGCAATTTCTAGGTCAATAAGTCAATTCTAAGTCAAAAGTCAACTATAGTCAACTCTAAAGTCCACTAAAGTCAAACATGGTCAAACCCAAAGTCAACCTCACAAGACATCTATAAAATAATATAGAGATAAACTACAATAATTTAGGAATCAAATTAGATTAAAAAAGAACTCACACAAAGTATACTAATAATATAATTAATATATACCCTAAAATAATATATATACAACCCAACATTTATATAAATAACATAATATATTATTACAATTATTATTCCTCACAAAACACATATATATATATACATATATATATATACAATTATAATATATAATATATACATTAAATCTGTCAAAGCGTCATTGAAAAACAGTGAATAAAATAGGATTAAATCAAAACAGTTTAAATAGTGACAGTCGGGACTGTCACCGAAGGACTGTCACCGAAACCCAAATAATAAACTGCCACTGCTTTGGTTTTCGCTGACAGTTAAACTGTCGCGGAAAAGCGTCGCAGAAAAGCTGCTGTTTCCCGCTGCTGCAATTAATGACAGGTTTGTCATTAATTGCCCGAAGGCTACAGCGGCTGCTATTAGTCGGCTAATTAATGACAGTTTTTTACTGTCATTAATTCACTGTCACTAAAACAAGTTGTATATATATAATTATATATATAAAAACAGAATATATAAACAATATATATATATATATATATATATATATATATATATAAACAGAATATATAAAACAGTATATATATATATATATATATAAACCATTAATACAAAAATGTACATATATATATTAATATACACATAAACTTATACCTTCAAATATTTAACAAAGAACATATAATTTACATGGCTAGAAGCACACCTAAAATATTTACATTAATATCCAAATAATTACATAATAATTATAAATAATATAATTACACAATTAAACATACAAATATATTTTATAAAACATTTTATGTATAAATTATATTATTTAACAAGTAGTAACATATATATTTGCATGCAAGAAAGCTACATATTATATTGTACATTATATTAGCACACCCAAAATATAGATCTATGCTACAATAATTACTATAATAAATACTCAAAATAAATATTTAATATCCATATATATATACTAATTATAAATGAAGAATTGAACCACAATTAATTAGATCTATGCAAAAATACACACAATTGGAGAGTATTTCACCGTATCCCACTAGATCTAGGATACGCATGCGACACGAGTCCAACACACAACCAAATTCACCCCGAAGGACACAAACAAATCACAAATAATATTTATGAACAAATCAAAGCGTCAAAAGTAGATCTATGTGTCCGTGTCAAAATACGACATGTTCAAAGCCCCGTGTCGGAGGAAAACCCCCAAATGACACGTATCACCAAATAGTTGGGATACGAACCACAAGTATCCCAATATGGACACGACACTAGCCTCAAACACAAATCTCATGTTCAATTGATCTATAGGATCAATTGACACACACAACAAAATATAAATTCGGAATTCCAACAAAATTGACACAAAAAGCACCATAACTTTCTCCATGGGTCTCCTATGAACACAAAACAAAGTCCTATGGGTACTACATACATATAGGTTGATTTTACATGATTAAATCTCAGATTTAGAAGCTATTTAAATGGAAAAATCTGAATTATACCTATTGGGAGATGGATTCCCAATGAAACCTCCAATTGAGATGAACTTGCTTCCAAATTGTAGATCCTTGCTCCTCTTTGTAGATCCTTGCTTCCTTCTTCTAGATCCTTGCTTCCTCCTTCTCTAATAGTGAATTGGGAAGAATTTGGAATGAATTTGGTAGGGAATTGGATTGGGAATGGAGGAAATTTGGTAGTGGGAGAATTCTAGATCTAGATTTGGAATGAGATGAGAGGAGAGAGAAATTTCCCCCCCTCTTTAATAGGCCGGCCATAGCCCCTCCCCCAAGCAATTGTAAAATGTCCAATGTACCCCTTGGGGCCTCTCATGAAGAAATAATTAAGGAAGGAAGCTTCTAGTCTAATCATTTAATTAATTTAATCCATCTCCTTAACTATGGGCTTTCTAAATGGGCCAAGTCTAACTAATTAATTCATGTTGGTCCATGGGTCCAAACTAAACTAGTTGGGTCCACTAAAATAAGTCTAAAATAATTAAATAATAACTAACAACAATTAAATAATACAACAAATAATTATTTACCATGCACAATATTTATTTAAATAGGAAATTACCAAAATACCCTTTCCTAGAAAATGTGGTAGTGACACACTGGTCTCAAACGTTACTCTAACTTCTTAGCAGAGAGTAGTATTAGTTTATTCCCCCCTTGTTGAAATTGCTGGCAGAGTTGGACCACTTGTTACTGGAGTTGGAGTTGTTGTTTTTGTTTTTATTGTTGTACCATCATCATAGCTTGGATCATCCCCAATATGGCATGCGAGCATGCCTGCTCTGGCTGTACTGGAAGAACTGGGGGTGCTAACTGGGCTGGCTGAGCTGACTGGGCTGGTATGAACGACAGAACGAACAGGACTGGTCGTCCTGGCAAGATTGGTGGAGCTGATTGTGCTGGTCGGACATGCATGATTTGCAAAGTCGACTGAAGAATAGCTACTGACGCTTGCCCATGGTTCAATAATGGGGCCTGATCCGGGCCGACAATTCCTAGTATCTCAATATATCAACAACAATACAAGAGTATATCATATATGAAAGTAAAGAGCCATCTCAAATTATACTTCATATATGATCATGAAGCTAGTGCATACAAAATACTGCACTAGCAGTGTATAATTATACATCATCTAATATACAAGTTGACCAAAGTCAGAGAGGTAGTCTCAGAAATAAAAGGGCTAACACCGGCCCTTGCTAAAATACCACAAAACGAGTGACCATAAGAAGGAGTGAAAGAAAGAAACCCACTTGCGAGCTTCGGCTGCAGTCCTACGAGTGAGAGCAATCTTGCTGGAACTACGGAGGATCCTAGTTCTCCTCGGGTAAATCTGGCCAAACAAAACCAGTGGGGTCAAAATTCTAAGCAACAAGTACCATAAAGGAGCTCAAAGTGATATACGAAATATATCACAACATAAGCTGAAAAGAGACATATAAATAAATGCGAACTAAAGAACTGTAAATAATGAGCTATAGAGAAAAGTAAGGCGACGAGCGGCAAGAGGGCATATGGACTACTCTGAATTGGGACCACAACCCTTAAACAAAACAAGGACTGGATTGGCGAAAATTCACCCGAGCAGAACTTAGCACCCTAACCACGCATCAAAAGAATAAAAATAAAAGGGCAAGCTTAACGAATAGACAAACATTCATTGCACGGACAAACATCACTACGCTTTCTATAATTAACTAACTGGAGTTATCACAAATATAGTTACTAACAAATGCATATTTTTGAAGAATATTGCTACCACCGGCACTATAGTCAACCCGGATGGCCAAGGGTACGCTTGTCTTGAAAAAAAATACATATCACAACAACGGATAAATAAAACATAACTTGCAACTTGTCACACATAAACATAAACTTTGAAATCATAAGAAATATTTAGACTTTGGGTATCAGATAATATGCAATATTAGTGTTTGGGTCTCAAAAGTGTCACCAAAAATAATTGGTGACACTTTTGGTACACTTTTGGTGACACTTTTAAGACCCAAACACTAATATTATATATTATGGAAACCCAAATACTAATATTGTGTATTATCTGAGACCCAAAGTCTAAATATCCTAAATCATAAGCTTGTCTATTGGCACAACTTGTATGTAAACTTGTCTTGTAAACATAAACTTGTATATAAACTTGTCTTGTAAGTGCCGCAGCATACGTAACTTGGTAGGTCATAGAGCCCTTGCCCAGCAGGGTTGGTCCATGCCTCATGGGGCCCTTAGAGATCAGGGTAGCCGGTAGCACCATATTTGTCACGTCCTAATTTTTGCTAAATCGATAATCTTTCCCCGAGCATGATGTCGTACGAGCTTAAGGCGCATGCACACAAGGCCTAGGCATAATGATATACTTTAGAAACTTATGCAACATAGTACATAAATGAGATATCATACATTGGAATGTAGAAAAGTTCTCTTTATTGATAATGAACATCTTATTATAGACTCTTGACTCAAAAGTAAAAAGGATGCCGCACAGGCTTCCAACATGGACGCAAAATGAGATAGCCTATCCATACATTATATCCCTTACTAATATTTCAAAAGAGAAAACCACCTTGGGTGCATGTTAGCACCATCGCCTAGGAGCTTCAAAAGGGTATGTGCGAGATCCTTGAGATTATGTACTTGCGCTCCAAAAAGTTACGAACACGAACTCACCAGATCAGTGAAAGGTTGGGGGGGGGGAAGCTTCAGCTCCTCGCCGCGTCACCTTGGTTCAAGGAACCTGCTGCAACAAGGGTCAGTACTTCAAAAAGTACCAGTGAGGGTGAGCTAACCCAACATACCAAATCGATATCGTATTCATGTGAACATGCAATATTATTATTATGTGATCTTTCTATCTCGCCTTAGTTCAATTTTATACATGCGATAGAGTGAAATAACATAAGATAATGTGCCACCGCTCGATGACTTTTACCTGTACCATCTGAACTACCTGTACACAACTTACCATGACCTTTCCTGCCATGAATACTAGTTAGTTTGCATAGTTTAAATATACATAAGGATCACTGTCTTGAATAGCCATCATGGACTATAATCTGGGTAGACGACGATGCTTGCAGAGCAGGTAGCGAGCCCAGCTATAAACTCCTGCCTCACCTGCGCTAATTTGCTAGCATGACTAACTGTTATTCCGTCCAGGACGAATCGGCCCCGGTGCCCCGGCGACGATTCGCAGGAAGCATATACCTTGTGCATAAGTTGTCCATGACCATTGACGATCTAACACTAAGTTAACATACGAAGCATTTCAATATATCAGAATGAACATAACTACTTTAGCACAGTGCGATGGCAAAGTCTACCTACTGATGCGATCATATTTTAAGTTATGTACTACCTATTGAACATTTATAGATGAATAAGTTCTAGCTACAACTGAAACATAAAATAGATACATGCATAGCGGACAAACATGCAATAATATGATCGTATAGTAATTTTAGGTGACCAGCATAAATTATTTCAAGTCTACTTCTTCTTTTTATCTTGACTCAATTTTATTATTATGGTATCGTCGATCAGAACGCATAAATGAGTCAGGTTATGAAGAATAAAGACTTGTAAGAAGGGCGATAATCAGAAGTAAATCCACTCACAAGTTGGTGAATCGGGGGAGGGAAAGAGGAGATCTTCAAGACTCCGCTTGCGCGTCGCCTACACGATCAACTGCACGCACCAACAGGTGATCAATATCTCATGCCTCAGCCTCCAAGGGTTCGATACAAAATATGAAATTCAAAGAACGAAGATAATGAAATCCATCAAAACCGTTCAAGAAAATGTAAATCACAAAACCAACAAGAAAACAACCAAATGGCATCAAAAAACGGGCAAAAAAACCAGCACAACGGAAATGCCCCTCTCGACTTTGCCGCTGAGTCCTTCCTTGAGGCATGATCTACTGAATGTGTGACCTGATTCCGAAGAAACCAATCCATAACGAGGAAGGGATCTTGATTCAATCTGTCCCGATCGAATGATACCAAGTATTTCTTAGTCGCACTCCTCGAATATGGGGAATGGGGCACTATATCTTAACCAACTAATAAAAAGTTTCGTCCTAAAAAATTAGGAATAGGACCTACCCCTAAGAAAATAATAAGGAAAAAAAATTTCATGTCCGATTCGAGTTCCCAGGTCGACTCCTCAACCGTGTGGTTCCGCCAAAGAACGCGCACAAGCGAGACTACACGATTCCTTAGCTGCTTCTCTTTCCGATCCAAGATCTGAACGAGCTCTTCGACGTACGACAAGTCTTCCTGCAGATCAAACTGACCTAAATCTACCACGTGGTTCGGGTCATGCACGTACTTCTTAAGCTGACACATGGAAAATACCATATATGTCTGACAGGGGTGGTGGCAATGTAATTTGATAGGCAACTGGAGCGACTCGCTTGAGGACTTCGAATGGGCCAACGAATCTAGGACTTAACTTCCCCTTTACTCCAAATCTCATAACTCCTCACATGGGCGAGACCTTCAAAAATGTATGGTCATCTTCGAACAACTCAAGGGGTCGACGATGAATGTCGGCATAACTCTTCTGTCGGCTTTGTGCTACTTTTAGTCGCTCTCGGATCAATCAAACATTTTGGACTGTTTATTCAACTAGCTTTGGCCCAAACATTTGAAGCTCCCTAACTTCATCCCAGCAGATCGGTGACATACACTTTCGCCCATACAAAGCCTCGTACGGAGCCATTTGAATGCTGGACTAATAATTGTTGTTGTATACAAATTCGGCCATTTGTAAGTGGATGTCCCAACTTGACTTTGAATCGATTACACAGAGACGTAGCATGTCATTGAGTACTTGATTCATCCGCTCTGTTTGGCCATCAGTTTGAGGATGGTAGGCTGAGCTAAACTTTAATTTGGTCCCTATCTCTAACTGAAGGCTCTCCCATAAACGTAATAGGAATCGTCCATCCCGATCTGACACTATAGAAACTGGCACTCCATGCAGCCGAACTATCTTATCAAGGTAGGTCTGGGCAAGATGATCGATGCTCCAAGTAACTTTAATGGCAATGAAGTACGCTGACTTGGTTAACCGATCGACGATGACCCAGACTGCTTTGTCCCCCCGTTGCAACTTTGGCAAGCCAACAATGAAGTCCATGCTTATGTGATCTCATTTCCATTCTGGAATAGCAGGATTCTGCATCTCTCCGCCCGGTCTCTGATATTCGGCTTTCACCCTCTGACAGGTTATGCATTGCGACGCGAAGTGCGCCACATCTCTCTTCATGTAGTGCCACCAGAAAACAGTGCTAATGTCTTTATACATCTTTGTGCTCCTGGGATGGACTGTGTAGGCTGCATAGTGAGCTTCCACAAGGATCTCCTTTCTGAGTTCTGCGTTATTGGGGACGCATAGCCTTCCCTTTACTCGTAATACTCCATTCTCATATAATGCAAAATCCTTCACCTTCCCCGCTAGAATCTGATCGCATATTTTCTTTAGGAATGAGTCGTTCCTCTGAGTAGATGTGACTCTCTCTAACAGGTTGGGTACAAATTATATCTGAGCAACTTGTGCGCCGCAGTATCAAATTCGTAGTTCAATGCCCATTTCCTCAAAGTTTCTTTATTTCCTGCGATCAACGGATAGGGATCCCATAAACACTCGACTCAACGCATCTGCTATAATATTTTCTTAGCTAGGTGAGTAGTCAATCGTCAAGTCATAGCCTTTTATCAATTCTAGCCAACGCCGCTGTCATAGGTTAAGGTCCGTTAGGGTGAATAGGTACTTCAAGCTGATTAGTGTAAATTTGGCAAGCCACTCTACAGAGGTAGTATCGCCACAATTTTAGCACGAACACAATTGCCACTAGTTCCAGGTCAAGCGTAGGATAATATTTTTTCCATGATTTTTCAGTTGTTGTTTGGATGCATAGGCTATCACCCTATCCTGTTGCATGATTACACACCCCAAGCCCTACCCTGACGCATAATATTTGGAATCCTGAGGTCTCGTCTGGTAGTGTAAGTAGTTGAGCAGAGGTGAGGCGTTGCTTTAACTCTTCAAACGAGGCTTCGTAGTCGACGAACCACTCGAATATGACTCCCTTCTATATGAGGCGAGTCATAGGTGATGCTAACTTGGAAAAGTCTTTCACGAAATGCTTGTAGTTGCCCGCTGGCCCAAGGAAGCTTCGAATCTCACTGACGGATGCAGGCCGCTTCCACTCGACGATGGCTTCAACTTTCTTTGGATCGTATAAAATGCCTCCCGGAGAAATTATGTGCCCGAGGAAAGATACATTACTCAGCCAGAACTCACACTCACTCAGTTTTGCGTATAGGTTGTTGTCCCGAAGAGTCTGTAGCACGGTCCACAAGTGCTCTGCATGTTCCTCCCTATTCTTCGAGTACACCAAGATATCATCAATGAACACTACTACAAACTTGTCGAG
>JAYESA010000013.1:15527442-15529942 GCA_036927795.1 Iris macrosiphon
ATATTCATGTGACCATTCTCATCGTAGATGAAAAATTGTATAGTGCCCTTGAACGGGGGCATATGTGGCATATACTAGCCAGTCACTACGGATTTGTGAATTACGTCAGCATATGTCTAGCCACACATTTTCCATACGTACTAGGTTGTCTCAAATTGCATTCACTTAGTTGGTTAGCACCCTGTATTTATTTATTCAGTATTTACATATATGGCATGTTATTTTTCTGTATCTTGTTACGTCCCTCTGAGGACCTGGTTCCCTGCCAGGTTTAGATGAGTCACTCTATCCCACAGTACTTGGACCTGGACAGGAGACTGGAGAAGCCCTGAGAAGGAGTTAGGAGAGATGCCATCAGAGTCTGCCTGAGTACACCTGGAGCTGGAGCTGTATATTTTGGGGACGATGCATTAGTTTATCTTACTTCCCTCTCTGCTTATCTTTTGTAGTGGGTTTGTTCCCACCTGACTTTATCTGATTTGTGTATGACATTTCAGACTCAGCATCTATATATTCAGCACTTATTTTCCTGATATTTCTGTGGATGAGATTAGATTTACCTGTATTAGACATGTAGTATTTTAGGACAGCGTAGCATGTTACTTTGGGTCCATTAAATTGGGTACACCCTTAGTGACATGTCAGCTGGCCAATGCCACGTGGCCTAGTTCTGTATATTTTTGGGACTGGGGCGTGACATGGTTTTAGTGGTGCCCATACAGGTCTAGTTAAATTGCTAGTAGCATGATTACTTCCACGTATCCCAAATAAGGAAGTACACTCCGGATACAAGTCATGTGCTGGATCATTCAGATTATTGTCAGAGCCGTAGAAATCCTAGATCGAAGCGAGAAGATGTTTCAAGGCCAGACTATCCTTTAATTCGTATTACATGAAAATATCATGCACCAGGCAAATCAACCTGGGAACGAGAAAAGGATATTCGATAATGTTTCCCCCATCTATTTCCGGACCAGGGTATGTCCAAATATTTCAAATCAATCAAATCTTCAGCTATGACTGTCTTAATATTTCAAATTAATCAATCTTTCGTTCTCATTATATGTCTGTTTTTATTTCGAGGAGAAATATTCTAAGGAGGGTAGATTGTAAACTCCCTCGACCAGATTTCACTATTTTAAAATTATTTTTAGCAAATTAGAATTTATTGCAATATTTTATTTATTTATATCATATTGATTGTGCACCTGTCCATTACACAATTAATTAGAGCATTGCACTAGCTGTAATTCCCAAACAAAGTCCACATACCTGCCCTAGACATGTTAGACTACATTTTTTGTATTTTGTGCAACTCCCAGATACTTCGTTTCGTGCTTCGTTTTAGTCGCACAAATATCGTTACAGACGTACGTATTAAATTTCTATTTAATTTTCTGCTTTTTATCCATCTCTGTACCCCTAGGGATTTGAGGACCAGTAGGGCACCTGTTTTGTCCAAACAAAAATACGGTAATATTCTACACTGAATATACTACAATTAGTGTATTGACACCGTAGAAAAATTATGACCCTAACTGCCTCTAAATAATTAGTGAACATCGTGCGCAATATTTATTAAATAATAAATACGGTGACCCGTATCACCTATTGAATCAGACCCTGACTCTGTCCAGACCCACCCCCACCCCTGCCTAGGCACTCCCCCAGCTTTTTCCCTCATTTCTGTGCAATTTGGTATTTCTAGGAACCAGGTGTTTTTCCAGACAAATTTCGTAATTGCACAATTTCCTAATTTTAGGACCTATCTGCAATTTATGAAATTATAGGGGTTTTTGTGCAAATTTCTAGGCGAGGTGGTACTTCCCTATTGGCTGGTGGACCTACACCTGACATGTGTCAAGTGGACCCACCCTAAATCCTGAAAATATCAGGATAAAATATCCTAGAAATTAAATTACTAAAATACCCTAAAAGTTCCAACTAATTACCAAACTGCCATTGAACCCTATATCTATATATACAGCCCCCTCCCCATTCCCGAACTCCCCACATCCACCTCCGGCCACCCCCACCCACCGGACCACCGCCAACCCCCTCGCCACTCCCCCAGCTCCCCTCCGGCCAACCGCCACCCTCCCTGGCCGCCGCCTCCGCCTCCGGCAGCCCCCGCAGCACCCAACCCCCCAACTCCACACACAGCAGCCTCCATCACCCGGCCGCCCCTAATCACCCCCTCCGGCCGACTTGGTCCACCACCACCACCACCATCTGCTTCGCCATCCTCCCCTCCGCCGGACCACCTCCTTCCCGCCGCCCCACGGCCACCGCCCCTGCCGCCAGCCTCCCCGCAACTCCTCCCCGACCACCCGGCTACAAGCCCAGCCGACCCACCCGACCACCTCGTGCCGCCACCATAGACCTCCGCCACCGCCCCCATCCTCTCCGCCGACCTCTCCTCCTCCTCCCTGACATCCTGCACCACCCCCCACCGCCGCCGCAGCCGCCGCCGGAGCTACTGCAGCTGCCACTGCTACTG